>BQNB010002103.1:11215-38715 GCA_026074375.1 Tanacetum coccineum
CTCATTGAGATGATCACACTCAATAGTTTGATTACCAATACCTCATAAATACATATAAACACACATAAACACATCAAATCACATAAACCATACATTACAACACGCACCTAAGTCAACACTAACGGTTTGACTAACCTGCTCAAGTCATGGTTGTCACAACTTACATCTACTCGAAAATCATCTTACCAAACAAATAATTTCTCAGACTAATTGCAAGACTACTTTGACAAAACTCAGAACAACGTTTGAAAATGCTTTCAGTTTAGCTATTCAAAGCGCGGTAATGCAGAATTTTACAAAGATATGATGCTCATCATTTTACTGATGCATGCAATGATCTTTAACATGGATTTCCCTCGGGGAAATACTATGACTTGAGTTAATTCTTCATCAACAACGAACTCCACAGTGTTGAAACCAAAAGAAGTTGATGCAAAAACACAAGAAGATCATTTTCAAAATCCAATTTCCGCATTGAAGTTAGATTGACGAAAGTTGATTTAGTTGTCATACAAAACACCTTGTTCTGAGAAAGAAGGACAGTAATTCAGAGACTGCTTCCAAGCAAATTAGGAAAGGAATGCTAGCATGAATTCTGAACAAAGATGTGCATGCAATCAAATACAAGGAATGTCAACAGTAAAAGAAAGATTGCATGGCATATTTTTTATCTCTTATTCACACCTTCAGTTCTTTTCAAAAGATGGCTAAAAGTCTACCGCATCGAACATGGATTCAAACGGGCATTCATGTCACTCTTTGGTCAAGATGTTGATACTTTCATAAGAACAATGCTCCTTAACGTAGATCAACTACAAAAGCAACTTGACAAAGATGAATTTTAAGAAGATGGATCCATGACAGCCTTTTGGGTGGTAAACAACCAGTTCTAAAAGTTCATTGATTCAAAGTTTACATTGGATTATGGCAGTCAAATGACAGACACGTACTTTGTTAAATACACTGGAATCGAGGTTCAACACTTCAGAGATACACTACTCCAACACCTGAGTAATGTTAAGAAGTCCGTTGCTGAATCATATCTTGTATGCAGAATTATACAAGATATGATGCTCAATCATTTTACGATGCAATGATCTTTAACATGGATTCCCTCGGGCAATATTGGCTGGCGTTTATTCTTCCTCAACACATGAACTCCACAAGTGTTGAAACAAAAGAAGTTGATGCAAACCAAAAGAGATATTCAAATCCAATTTCCAGCATTGCAATGTTGATTCATCGAAAGTGATTAGTTGTCATACAAAACCACTTGTTTGACGAAAGAAGACAGTAATTCAGGAGGACTGGCATCCAGCTAAATTAGGTAAGGAAAGCAGCTTGAATTCTGAAACATTAGATGTACATGCAATCACATACAAGATGTCAAAATCAAAAGAAAGATGCATGGAATATTTTTGATCTCTCATACAAAACCTCAAGTTCTTTAAAAGGATGGCGTAAAAGGCACTCGCTTTCAAAACTTGGATTCAACGGGCATTTCATGTCACTCTCTGGTCAAGATGTTGATACTTTTCATAAGAACAAGCTCCTTATCGTTAGATAACTACAAAAGCAACTTGACAAAGACAAATTTCAAGAAGATGGATCCATGGCAGCCTTTTGGGTGGTAAACACAGTTCCAAAAGTTCATTAATTCAAAGTTTACATTGGATTATGGCAGTCAAATAACAGACACGTACTTTGTTAATACACTGGGGAATCGGAGGTTCAACACTTCAGAGATAACATGCTACAACACCTGAGTAATGTTAAGAAGTCGTTTTGCTGAAAGAATACGTCATCAAGACAGTATGTATAGAAGGAGTGAATAAAAGACTGAAGCCGTCGCAAAAGAGAGTAAGATTGATACGGGTAATAGCATTGGATGCTGATTTGGTTGACACAGAAAAGCATTAGGACAGACTCAATGTTGAGCTGAACTACAGCAGGTCAGGGGAATGATTTATAGTGTTGATGTGCAGATATCAGGACCCTATATGACGAAGAGCCAATGGTTGTTTAGTACAATTGACTGCTGAAATGTAAATTTCTTTGCTATGGACAATAACATACTGCGCAACATGAAATCATTAATGAAGGTGGGTTGAACCAGTTATCCTTAAAATATGTCAAGTTAAATGGTCCTATGCTTGATTCATTACATGGATAACAGATAACTGAATACGTCAAAGCAAATTACTCGATGTCTGAGATATAGTTACTCATCAAAGTCTGTTGCCCAATTTCAAATAGATTTTTCAGAATGGAAGCACATGGTATTGTCTCGAAACTTAAATATCAAAATCAAGCTTTTTAAAAATTGGGGCCACATGGTCAAATTTTGAATGAAACAAGATAATAAAGCAGATTGGAAATGGAAATTGATCGTACTTGAACCAATGAACATCGAATTTTAGAACATGTGTGGCTAAATTACGTTAAGGAAAATTGAGACTTTGAAAACAGCATTACAAAGATTGTAGTTCTATTAAAATTACGAGATCTAGACTACAGAAACAGACAAATCTTTTGCTTGCTAATAATGCTTGAATTAAAAAGCTAAGATTCAGAATAAGGTTTTTGCAATAGCTGCTTTAAAAAAATAATTAAGGAGTTAAAAGGAAATAGTGTGATACTAAGTTTGATTCAAACATCAGTCTTAGGGAAACGGTTTTACCATCAATAAGGAAACCAAATAAGTTGTTAGACAATCGATATGCGTTTATATCTGAAAGGGCTCAAATGGTCAAAACAACGGTTTGCTCTCAGTTGATGTGAATAAGGAATTTGTTAAAAACCAGTCATCAAACTTATTTTGCCTAAGGAAAACAGAATCCACTTTTGCAAAACTGATCACATGATTGCATCTAGCTCATCTAGGAGGAATAGTTTCTAAGAACATGCCAAGATTTAGTGCAAATGACATGGTTCATACATCACGATTAGATGTTAGCTAAGGAAAAAGATACAAGAAGAGATAGGGAACTCAAAACAACTGGTGTGACTATTTGCTCGAATTCAAACATGCTGATGATAGCAACCAAAGACCTAGCGGAGCAACAAATCAAACTTACTAGGGAGGTTTGCCTGTATCTAAGAGTAGTCTCAGTTACGATAACGGTTGTGCCCAAAGCAGATCACTCTTATAAGAGTTCTAGTTCTTTTAAGAATTCCAAACAATTGTATTTGTTCTAATGTATAAGTGTGTCTTTATTGTAAATCATGAGGCTTGTATAACAAAACTCCTGAAGGGACAGTAAAATTCACGTGTAAGATTCAATCCATAAGACGTGAACAGTAACAAACCCGTAGGTCAAAAGAGTTCATACTCAGTAACTAGATAGGCAGATCTTTACAGGACATAGATTTTTCTAATATGACTTCCGTGTTGTATGAGGAAAACAATCTCCTACGTTCGGTTCTTAGGTAGAAACTTACGGTAGGGAATTTTCAATCTGGTTGGTCTTAGGTGGATTCCTACAGGAAAGTTATTCGACTATTGCATAAGCAAGGTTGAAAGTTGGTTTCGTGGTGAGTATAGTATATATCTCTATAGTGCAAACTTTCACTAACCAAGATACCGTAAGTAATTAATCACTTAGGAAAAGTATTTTTCAATACCGGGTCGTTAAATTCTCGAAGAAGTTTTGTGAATTGGATAGATTGGGTATAATTCGGATTCGAGTTAAGAATGGTTTAAAATATTTTGACTTTTTGTATTATCTATAAATTTAATAGCACAATTAATTTAAACTATAGAAAGATTAAAGAACTAAATCAATTAACTAGCCCGGAAAAATTAAACAAATGTGAATTAAAAACGTGAGCTAAAACGAGGATGATTTAAATCTAAAACACTTCTAATAACAAATTAATGCCTAAATTATCACCAATCTAAAAAGAAATTTTTGGAAAAAGAAATTTGAATTTTTTAACTATTTTTGAATTTTTTATGAAATTTTTTTAAGAAAAAAATGAATTAACTAAAATAACCTCTTTCTAAAAAATTAACAAGAAAATTTCATTTTATTTTTCAAAAATACTAGATTTAAAAAGAAATTTATTGCAAAAAGAATTAAAAAATTTCAACTATTTTTCTATTTTTTATGATTTTTAAAAGAAAAAGTAATTACCTAAATCCTATCTAAATTCCTAGAAAATACAAATCTAATTGGAAAAATAAAGAAAAATACTTTTTAACTACTTAAAAGGTGCAGAAATTTATTGAAACAAAAATGCCTAATTTTTATAACCTAATTGAACCCTAATTTTATCAATTAAAAACTAAACCCAAATTTTATAAAACTAAAATTAAAAATATTAAAACTATTTTATTTTTACCAAAAGACAGGGTAGAAAGTGTAATAAACGAAAACAAAGGGTAGGCGGGAAAACTTGTGGAAATTTACACTTTAGTGTAAACGGGTAACCTTATACTATATAGAAACTAAAAAACAAACCCTACGATAAGGCTTATTTTTGGCTTATTAAAAAATGGAAATAAGCAAAAACTTAAAACTACAAAGTTGTTAATGAGCTTATACTCTACAACTTTAATAAAGGCACTTTGAGCTTTTAACAACTAGATAAGCTAAAAAAACTAGCTTTTTAAACTGCACAACAGAAACTAGGGCTTAACTTGGTTTTCTAGATTTTAGCTTATTCCTAGCTTAATACTAAATGAAAATAAAATCCAAAAGTTGCTATAAGATGCTTGTGATGTATACTAGAGATATCTAAAATGAGATAAGCTACAAAGGAACAAGAATAACAAGAAATTTTCTATTGAAAAGTGCAAGTTTCAGCTTATAACTGTTTTTAAGCTATTCTAAATAAGCTAACTAGCTAATTTCCAATTCCTAGAAACTGAGATTTTGGAAATAAGCTTTCCTATGATTGTTGAACAAACCTGGATAAAAGGAATTTGATAAAAACAACTAGAACTTAAAGAGTCTAAAAGTAATAAGCTAGTATCCTAACTGCTGCTTAAGCTACTTTTGAAGGAAAATTTAAGCTAGCATAAGAGCTTGAAAATGAAATTTAAGTGTTGATCTATAAAGAGCTAATTGAGTACTAATTAAATGCTTAATCCTAAACTCTAACTCCTAATTTTAAAAACTTAAAGATCACTAGAAAAATGAATAGCAACAACAGTATTAACTGTTGTTGCTGATGCAATTGGTAAGAACCTAAGTGCAGGCCTAAAACTCTAAACTAAGAACTCATAAACTAGCTAACTACATGCTATTGAATCTACATTAACCATTCTTAACACTAGAATGCTAGTAGAACACTTAACTCTAAAATGCCTTTTCACTGAAACTGCCCTGGTGCTAGAAAGGTTTATAGAACTTTAAAACTTTGAAAAACTACAAGTTAATTCCTGAAACCTATTTAAAACTTCATTATACCACTTAACACAAATGAGTAAAGTATTTTGACAGGTTTATTTTGACTTTGAAAGTCAAAAACAGCTTAACCCAAACACTCTTTAACTAATCCTGTCTAAAATGAATTCTAATTAAAATCTATTTTAAAACTAAAACTGACAAAACCTTATAGCTACTCAGTCTAATACTAACCTATTTAAGCTATTTTAAAACTAAAACCTTCAGCTTGTTAAGAAGAATAAGCTAGTTACTCTCCTAGCTTATTCAACTAATAATGACAGAATCTAACTCTTAAGTTCTCAATGAATTATTACTACAACAAACTAATGCATATGAATCACTAAGCTAGCTTAACAGAAAAAGATAAAGGCTCAATATCAAGATCACAAAGCATGAATGATCAAAGCCATTACAAACAAGAAAAGACCAAAACAAGGCAAAGCATAAATGTTAAAAGTCATATCTTCAACGTCAGGGGAGACAATGATAAAACAAAGCAAACTCCTACAAGAATGTTATCGGTGGTACGGAGGGGTTTGAAGAAAGAGACCTCAACATTGGGGAGATTGTTAGCCTTAATTATATTAAGTCAAACAAGAATGTTATTGGTCTTATAAAGTCAAATTAGGTCTTGTAAAGTAATAGGCTAGTCGGGTTCAACGGGCTTGGATTGTAATCTAATATTGTCCGTGTTTCGGGCTCAAAGCCCAAGATATGCCAAGCCCGACCCAAGTAGAAAATCCCATAAGCCTACATGTTGGCTAGGGGTATAAAAGAAACCCTCTCCACACATGGAAAGGGTGTTGGTTACATTTGTTCACTTGTAATCCACCAATTCTCTCTCTTAATCTAACTTTCCAAGTTCTTTTCTTTCTTCCTTTCTTTCTTCTTATTTCCGGCTTACTTAGGGCTTATTTGGGTTTACTTATTTGTTGTGAAAGGATTATATTTAGGAATAACATGAACGTATGACTAAAAAATACGAATAAACTGGATCACGCTTCATCTAAGTATCTCACCATTGCAATGTTATGCATGCTCCTAGGAAAATATATGTGATACATTATGTGTGTGTTTGTGATTGTTGGTGATTTATTTTGATTGCGCTTTCGTTTGATATAGGTACTTATAAGCTGATTAAATATGAGTACTTTTAGAAATGGTGTTTGACATTGCTTATTATGTTAAAAATGCAAGAAAGTAAAAAAATCTGTTGAAAATGTTTAATTAAATTTATTTGCTTATAAGTTTGACATGCTGAAAAAATTAATTGTATTTGTACCAATAGAGTGTAATTATCATAGAAGTGTTCTATATTAGCACTCCTAACATTCAAGAAGGATGTAGTAGCATCTCAACAAATTATGAAATATGAAACAAAAACACATTCACACAGGGCATTCCTAGTTGCATAAACTAAGTGTCAAACCATTTAAATTCTTACAACATCAAAAGGCAAAAAAAAATCCATAAAGTGTGTTGTGGAAGTCTTAAAGGATTCCAAGGCAGGTTCAGTTTCCAATTGCAAGGCATGTTAAGTTTCATATTCTTTAGAACATATATGAGACCGAGTAAATCCTTAGCAAGGAAATGTGAAGAAGCTTTTAAGTTTTGCAGCACATACAAATGCCCCTAAAAACAACAGTAAACACACATCAACACCCCTTAAAAACTGGTTGCTTATTTCCTTAACCAAACGCCAATGAGTCACACCTATAATAGCAATGATGGTGTTGCGTCATGTAGGTGTAATTTATGCTTTCAAGTTTTAAATTTATAATTTAATGACTTTACCTAAAACAACACTTTCACAGGCAGTGTACCCGATCGATGGGAGATGGTAAGTAGGGTGTTGATCACTAAGAGCGAGAAACACTTTCAATTTATTAATACTTTGGTTTTCTAATCTAAGTTAGTCTAATCTATGCTAAACATATGCTAAACCTATGTTAATCCTAGATCTAATGGATAAGGGGGGTTTTCAGCCTGAGAGACTGGCACGGGTTTAGTGGTGGTTAAAACCAATTCAAGACACTAAAACACACGCAAGCAAATTAACAAAAAAAATAAAAGTGCGGTCTAGCCAAATATCAAAAAACTATATTAACCATTATTAATTCAATCAGAACATTGGTTTGTTTATTAAGTGCAATGATTACTTATCTCGAGGTGGCATATCATTCTTAAGACTTAGGAGGTATTTCTTCCTAAGACCTAGACACGTAGAATTCGGTCACAATTAAATGCATCTGCATAAAGCATCCTTATTTGCTGATTATAATCTATCTTAGGGATTAAAGCAATGGTGATCTTGTTAAACCCTAGCTCATGGAGACTTTACCCACTTACTGCTTAACGGCTCTTTATATACTAGTAGTCCATTGTCCGAGTCCTTACCAATGGAATAAGAACGTACTCGTTGATACCAAGGTCACCTTATGGCTCAACTAAGCTTACTAAACTAAAGGAAAGGATAGGTTAATATTTGTGATCCTATGATTAAAGATATATAAATTGCAATATGAAGAGTTATCCCGGATTCTTAGCCTATGCCTAAATAGCACTTAAGTTGCAGCGCATTAAATATGTAGGACTAGACCCAGTTGAATGATAGGTCACATACTTAAGCACGTAAACAAGTATAAATTGATAAACATAAACAAGTAATCAATAATAAATTAAGAAATTGAGATAAACGAACCAAACATTCAGATATTCATAATAATGGCTTATACCCGAAGGTTTTAACCTTCAAATGTCATAATTAATACAAAAGTAATGATTTAGCCAAGGCAAACTAACCGAGTTAACGAATGATACCAAACAACTGAACGATTACAAGAGTACAAGAAATTACACATTGTATCCTATGGAATTAATTGTGTTGCTCGACCTCTTCTGCTCTTTTTCTCCTTTGAAAACTGAATTTTATGGTATAGGTATCAAGAATATGATTTAGCACACTTCAAATCGTTTTTGAGTTTTCTATTTATAAGGTCTAGAATATGGTCGATATGGAGTATCTAAAGTCTTGGATACGGCGTATTGGGAATTTCTTGGAGTAGGGACCACGTTTGATATCTTCCAGAATATTTTATTTCCATATGGCTTGAATACGGCGTATTGGACTTCCTTGATACTGCGTATTGGATCTTTTTTTCTTCGTGGTCTTTAGTGAAGTATAGGCACAGATACGCCGTATCTTCCTTGATGGATACGGCGTATTGGTTATCAGAACAGTAATCTTCAAATATCTTCATTTAAGCTCTAGAATGCATGCCTTTTAGTTAACTTTCACCAAGTACTCCATAATTACTGCAATTCTTAAATACAAACGATTAAGTAACAATTCTTTGCAATAATTATACAAAATGAGTTATTTACATGGGATAAATGATGCTATAAAAGTGACATTATTTGATGTCATCAAATATCCCCCCACTTGAATCCTACTTGTTTCCGTTTAAGCATTTTAATTGATCTATTACAATACACAACTATACACCATCACAAAATAGGAAAAGAAAACACATCAAATCACTCAACAATCTATGTGTAACAAGTAACTAAATCGCTCAATTACTCGGACGTGCGAGTAGTTTCTAAAACATAGTCTTGCAAGGATACACATCACTACCACTAAGAGCCAAGGAGAACAGATTATAAAGGAAAATAGTTTTTTATTATAAGGATTAGGCTTGATCATCTACAATCTTTCACAAAAGTACACACGCAACAAGGCAGCTGAAGCACACATACATAACCTTAACACTGTCACTCTCTAACTATGAGAGGTAGTTGACACTTGCACAACTCTTCGCAGGACAGTAGTCTTTAAACCAAGGTAGAAGAAGGTAAAGGGTATATAGGGTAGAGATCTTCTAACTTTCACAATAGTAATAAACCAACAAGGCAGCTAAGACATGCATACATGGCCGTAACGACGGAATAGACATGCATGCTCGTACACATCCTCATTCGCGTAAAACCCATGGTTAATGATTAGGAAAGGGAATTAAATTGTTGTTAAACAAAAATTACAAAACAAATAGACTAGGTCCAAGATATAAGTTGCTAGACACTTTTTCCCGACCGTTACCATGATAAAGACACAACTATTTACAAACGTCTTGATCATAGATCAAAAACAACAACCTGAGTTGGCGTTCCTGTAACGGTCAACTTCCCAATCATCCTATACTTTACATACTTTTACTAGAACAAAAGGCGATATCTACCACTTTATACAATACTCTACATCGTTGACTTATAAGACGTATCAACGAATAATCGATCCTTCATATAATTCCTTCGGTCTAAGCTTTTGCGAAACGATTATCTTCAAACTTTCCTCCTCTTTTTTGTTGTGATTTTTCTAATTTTTTTTAACTATACTATACTACAAAACTCGGTGTAATTTCACCATCTTCACGATTATAATAATTTCGGATAATTCCTTCAAATATTCTTCATTCTTCGAACGTACCAATAATTACGTTGGTAGTAAAAATACATGAGTTTTGACTACTTTATACATTTCTTCCCAACTGTACCAAAGATAGAAAATTGACACAAGACTCGGGAAATACATACTTTACACTTTAAGCAACTAGCAACTAATAAATGGACATAATCTAATAGGAGTAGGCTAAGGTGTAAAGGTGTAACAAAACAAATAGTTGATGTAATTCCAAAAGGATTGGCTCTATTGTTTTTTTATATGGGAATCTATTCAATAAGATGATAGTAACAAAAGTTTTAATACGTGGGTTTAACTAACCAGTTGTATTTTAGTAAATAAAACAACATTATAAAGGCTTTTTGGGGTAATCATAGAATATATTAAATTTAAACAAGCTACTCCCATCCTAAATCCCAAAGTACTCATTATTGTGTCCTAATAGATATACCAAGCCAAGTTCTAAAGTCTACAACATCACCGGCACACTCATGTTAATTTGGGTAAACATTTGGAAACGGATAAGATTAAATCCTCACAAACTTCTACTAAGGGTTATTGTGTGCAAGTTATGTATCAAGTAATTTCACAAAAGTATGCTTGATTTTTTTTAAATTTGAGCATAATTTAAGCATTTTATGTGAAAAATAGGACAAGTATACATTCTAATTCCCATCCCCCACTTGAATTATACAATGTCCTCGTTGTATAGATAAAACATTAAAAACAGGAATTTAAAAGAATTAGAATGAGAAACTCCCCTGATATTTTGCTCGGTAGATTATCCAAGTTGAGTTTATGAGCAAGAACGTGTTGAACAGCCGTCTTGAAGTTTCAAGACTCCAACACTTTAAAATTTCTAGATCGTAGATTCTCCACCAACATTGTTGATTTCTTTTCATTCAGCGAAGTCCTATGCAAATTATAGGAAAAACAATGCATTCCTATCTTGGTACCTATGGTTAATTTAAACTAAACTAAATACTAAATATGGGTCAGTCTGTTGAATACGCCGTATCATGTGCATGAATACGCCGTATTGACAGAACTGACAATAACGTTTTAAAGTGCATAAAAATAAAGAACTAATAACGTCCAGACATTCAATACGCCGTATGGTAATGGGGTGGATACGCCGTATTGATGTTTGGGAAGACATACTCGATAAAAATAAATAACAAATTCGGGTTAGTCTCCCGAAATCACTTTTGTTTACAGCGAAGTCTTTAATTTAGACATTTTCCTTCCACTTCCATACTCTTGTAAACACTCTCTCTTCTTAATTCTGCTCTTGGTTTGGATAGCGTGCTTGGTTCCATAACATACTCACGAACTATGGTGCTGAACTTACTGCCAGTCTTTGTTCTGATAACGAAGCCATAGGTATCTCTGATCACGAGGTGGTAGAGGTGCCATATCTTTTTATGATGAATCGAGAGAGATAAAACACAGAGAAAGTGATTGATTCTCCAAGAATTCTTCGCGGTTAAAATTTTTTGAGTGGGTAAAAAGAGAGTGTGTGTAAAAAGCTTGATCCGCCGTATCAGGTGGGCTTTTAATACAGACTCGATACGCCGTAACCAGCTGATACGCCGTATTGGTGTTTGATAAATACGCCGTATTGGGCGAATTTGTTGACTTAGTCAACACTAGTTAAAAATAGTAGATACGCCGTGTAGGTGTTTACCTAATACGTTTCCTTCTGAGAGACCAGTTTCCTTAATTTAACAGGGTAAATAAATAAAGAAAACGTACCTTGGACTCTGCAACATTCTTGTACAATCACCATCCTTATGATACCATTTAGGGTCGAACGAAATGCCAAACGGCACATACAAATTCTTAATAAGATTGAATAGCATCCCGTTGACAAGATAATTCTAAGCCACGATATTCACATTTAATTCCATGACAAAACTTTTCAAAATGAAAACTTTATTAATTTTATTGTGACTTCCCTCAAGAAGTTTATTTGACCCTTGTGTATTTACATTACCCCCTGATGTGCGGTCATCATAGGACTTCTATACGAGAAGTTTTACAGCTTCCCCCTAAGCCATTGCACCTATCGTTGTAGTGTAGTATTGCAGACTCGGGGTTGTTTATCGTTCACTCAAGGAATAGGTTGGGAAGGCCTTGATCACCTGTCAAACAAAACTTTAAGGGTTGAGAGAAGATTCTTTTTGTATTTTTGTATTTTAATAGAAGCAAGTAAATCGTATAATTGGAGTGAGGTTTGGTTTTAGCTATTTAAACTAAATGTATTCTACGCTAATGGTGATAACAATAAGATAAAAGATTGTGTTTATTTAATCATGTATTACTCCCTAGATTGCTTCTCCTAGTGTTGTTGCCTTGTCACACTTGTGATGATCTGTGTAACTATTTCCTAAAGCATGAACGAATTACACGAACCCGCCGTCTACTTAGTATGCCGCTAGAGCAACGCACATGCAAGGTAGTATGAAGACTATTAGATATGGGGGGGGGGGGGGGGGACACGGCCCCTAGATACACTAAGTGCATGTAAATATATTAAAGTGGATCACCATTTTTAGGGGGCAAGGTAGTATGAAGACTGTTACCCGATGGTATCCTTTCTACACAATCACGTTTCCCTAGACATATCAACAGCGATGCAGACAAAAGCTGGTTTTCTAAGACCTAACGTGCACATCCATCACAAGAAGCAACACCACTAAGATCTACATTCTAGGTTTCATACAATCATAAATAAACACAATAGGAGGTTTAGCCAAGCATGTTAAAGATAAAGCAAGAACAATAAATCAAATAACACATAGACATACTGAATGATTAAGTAAACCTTACTTGAGTAAAACATGAATTATAAGAAGTACAATAGGGTTTTTTAGTCCCTAAAAATCGTACTCCTACAGTTGTAAACGAACTAGGGTACGTACCTCTCTTTTTTATCTAAAGTTACACACTCAAAACCCTAAATTTGGGTTTGTATATATAGGAAAAACGACGCGACGACGTCACGTTTTAGTCGGGAAGCCGTCGTAAGAAGAATCTTCTAGATCTGCGTTTGAGTCGATGTGGGCTGACGCCGTCATGAAACGATGTGACGTCGTAACTTGATGAGTTTTATGAACGCGTGTGATAGATTGTACGCTGTCACCAGGCACTGTGAGCACAAAACTTTAAGATTCTTGGTGTTGGTTCGTAATCTCGTCCGTTTCTTCTCCAAATGATCCCCAAGTCATGTGTAATTCATCTAAATGTCTTCCAAATGAGAAATACCTAAAACGGAATGATTAAGTACCTATTTTGGGCATAAACACACGATTTTGAGGGTTAAACGACCCCGAAAAAGTGTATAAAATGACACCTCATCAAATACCCCTACACTTGGGATTTGCTTATCCTCAAGCAAATGGGCCTTTCTATCTAGACAATAACAATATGAGAGGTCATTTTACCTACTCTTTAAATATATTCTACAACACACCTTTTAGACCTATATTAATAGCACGTAAGAGTATATACATTAGCACCTCACATAAGTGTATAGGATTCTCTCTATCACTCGGGTGTATAATGAATTAAAACATATGGGGAAACGGAAAATCATACTCATTACCTGTCATAGCATATAAATTATCATAGGCTTGGTAAAGGATCAAACCTCTACCGCTAGGTGCAAGTATTACTCATTACTTATCACGAGTCTTTATTCAAACAGGGTAAATTGTAGTATTTATAGTTTTCGACAGGATACTCAGAACAATCCATGTCAACACAGACTGCAAATATATTGGATAACCTAATATTGTGATGTCCAGTTTTTGTAGAAATTTTGTGAGGACTTTAGTTTGAATCACCATACCTTTGCCCTTAGAAAGATTCAATCCGGTGAATGATTGGACATAGACATTATTACAACAGATGAATGTAAGAAAGCCACTGACAGCCCCAACACTTAACATCCACTTACCCTTCCAACAACGCATGTATCGAAGTACAAATTCAAAGACCCTACTTCAGACATATAAACTTTTATTACCTTTACTTACTAATTTTTAAAATAACAAAAAACAACATGAAGGTTAATAACACTTACCCCAACACTTGATCTTAATTACGTGCTAGATATTTACAATCAAACTAATGACCCGAATTGATGTTGATCAAAATAACATGAGATCATTTGTGACAACCAATGGGGGTAATGACTTGACTTTTCTTTCCCCATTCTTCCACGAAAATAAATTACTACCATGAATCCCAATCGTCAAAACTGTATTTACAAGGATAAGGACTTATCAATTGTGTACTCAATAATTAACTTGGGTTATAACACAATAATGTACTAAAAGCGAGTACATATAAGGTAGGCTAAGGCTTTTTGGGTGTAACAATTGGTTTAAGGGTGACAATGATCTTCATTAATAGTCCGACTTAACCATAAAATTAATGAAACCGTGAAAAAGGATAGCTCAAGAGGGTTATACTAGGGGTATCCTGCACTAAAGGTGAGTGCATGGTAAGGGTGTGGGATAGTTATATGATCGGTGTGACCATCATAACAATTACAGGTTTAAACATGGTGTTAAACCAATGCTCTTATCAAGCAAATCCTAATACTTAATATGCGGTCTCGGGATGCATCACAAAAACAAGTTCTAGAATTTAATATGCTACCAGTACACTCTCATAATCCAAAAGTAACTGATACCATTTTTTTTTGGTGTTCCATAAAAGGCAACAAAAACCACGCATACACTCCGCAACGACGTGAATAGACACACCATGATTGCTCACACCTTAACACGAACAAGCAAAAGGTATAAAATCAAAAGGCTAACCTACATTAGTTATGGGTTGGAATTTTGAGGTTTTTATGTCAATATCATATAAATTCCTATCCATGGGACGCTAGTAATACTCGTTTTCGTTGGTATGTGTTGTAAAAAAAATTAAATTTTGGTAAAAATCACCCTTTTATGCTATGTTTCGATATATTACCCATCTTTAAAACAAGGCAAATGACAAATGAAAGAATAGTTTCTAAGGCTTATTTCCCCCTACACTTAAATTGAACATGTCCTCAATAGGATCTCTAGAAGTACTCGTAAAACATATAAAGTTAAAAGAAAACAAGGAAAGAAACTAGCACTCCCCTGGTTTACTCAATAATAGAGAAGAAACATACGATAACTGGTTAAATTGTCCTTCGAGAATCATCCAATGAAACTTCCTAAGAACTTTCAAGCTTCTTCTCATCAAATATAACCTGTAATCAATAGACAAAAGACAACTATACCAAGCATAAAATGTGCGATTTACCAATATACTATATGAATTTAGGGTTCGAGTCGATAGATAGGATGAAAGAATTGTTAAACTCATTAGGTTTTGCAGTTTTATAACAGAAGAATACATATATTAAATATTGTGCAAGTTTTATTTTCAAAAAAGATTAAAAACTTTGAGTTTTTTGAACCTAGGCATTTGACGCCGTCAGGGTTGTGGTGACCCCGTCACAGGTGTCTTGGTGACGGCGTTGCGTGTTAATCATGACGCCGTCTCCACAGTCTCTGAAAATGATTTTTTTTGTTTTTAATGAAAAATTTCCTGCACTTGATTCCACAAGTTAATTCCTGTATAAATGGTTGTACAAAACCTGAGATTTAACAATTCAATCATATGACTCGAAACTGACGCGAATTAGATTCTAAAACAATTCATTTAACATGTTTGAATTTTGTTCAAAAGCCGAATGAATTCCCCTACACTTATTGTTTGCAAAATACCTTTGATTGAAATTAAGACGAGGTTAAAGACAAACAAAGCATGATTACAAGATAGTTCAAACATAATAAAACAAATGGTAAAGAATTAAAACATACATGACACTCCTAATTTACGGGAAAAAAATTAGGTTGCCTCCCAAAAACGCTTGTTTTTGTTCGAGTTACGAGCCTGACTCAACCCTTATTAACAGAATAAAAGGGAAAGGTTTCCCCATACACTTGATTTCAGTGGGGGTGAAAATAGTAAAGGTACACACCATGGTGGCAAAAGGATCCATATGTATAAAAAATATTTTGTTGATTCTGTGCTCCAACCTGTGTTTCTTTCATCCTAACAATTCTCTACTTCTTTTGTCTAACGTGTGAATTAAGTCCTCTTCCTAGAAAATAAACTTCCTTAGACTCTAATTCCTAATCATTTTCTATCATTCCCAATTTTGAAAAATTAACACCTAAGGATCCACTAAGTCCTAATAAACCCGGTTTAAATCCATAATGTTTCTTAGGGTCACCAATGCATGGGTGATAATGGCAATACGTATCCTTAGGGTGGAAAGATGCCACGTGAGGTGAAGGCGGTGTGATATTGGTCAAATGATCTACTTCCTTCATCCTAAAACTATCCGGACTATGTGGTTTAATGGGTGGTTTGAGGCCTATTACGTCTCCTAGACTTACATCTAAGAATGGACTATTGAGTAAATGTGTCCGCGTGTGAGCCATTCTTCTACCTTCGCATCTCGGACATATTCGGGTCCTAAGTTCAAGACCCCCTTGTAGAAACTCTTGAGCTTTTGGTACGAGTGTGAGATTCCATTCATCATATCTTCCTTACTCACCTTTAGTAATGGCGGGATCTTGTTGCATTGTTTATTAGTGTGGTGTTTAAACCTCGGATGTGACCGCACCATTTGGTAAGTAACTTCTTCACTACCATTGTAAATGGTAATCATTCCATCGAACCGTCTTGCTTTAATTTCAACTTCTCTTAAAAACGGTTCGCCAAAAATAACATCGCCCATTCCTTCATCACGATAAGCATCTATATCTTCTAAAACTGCAAAATTTGTTAAGATAAAAAATGTTCCAACAAAGATAGGTATGTTCATTAAGGCACCAACTACATTATTCCCCTTGTATTCCAAGATAGGGAAAAAATTAGCGTGTAAAAATTCAAAACCTATCATGCAAGAGAACTTCAAGTTAGGGGTAAAATTAATATGGATCTTCTTATCGTGGTCGCAATCACTAGGATATCCAAATATTTCGCTAACCATTCTAGTATCATTCCTAGCTCCAAATTCCTCAACTACCTCACCTTCCTCAATGGTGGACATTAAATCATCAACTTGATCTCTCCTAAGCTCTAATGGTACATTTAAGATTGTTTAGTTCTATGCAATCCTCAAAGAAAGGGTCTAATGATCTATTTAATACCAAAGTCTCTCCCATTAGCCTAGCTTCTAAATCAAGTTCCATTCTTTCTCTCAAACCTAACATGTAGACCCTCTTGATTAAACTACTAGCAGGTTTAACACTTTTGAAAATAATTCTTTCTCCCCCAACCCTTAAAGTAATCTTTCTTTTGAAAACATTAATCTTAGCACGGGCGGTATACAAAATTGGTCTTCTGAGGATCAAGTGCACTTTGATATCCTCGGGCCTATCTAGAATTATAAAGTCTACGGGGAAAACAAACTTACCAATACCTACTAGCACGTTTTCAACAATTCCTTTTGGATATTTCACTGTCCTGTCTACTAATTCAACTGTCAACTTAGTGTGAGCTAATTCGCCTAATCCTAAGTTAAGGTAGGTCGAGAGAGGCATAACATTAACGCTAGCTCCTAAGTCAGCAAGGGCATTATCAAAGAAAACATTATTAATAAAGCAAGGTAAAGTGAAACTCTCTGGGTCTTTCTCTTTTTTGGGTATGGAATTATTGATATGTGAAGCTCCACAATATGACCCCTTCTTATCTTCATAGTAGCAATCATTCAAACGACTTAGAAATGGAATTGTCGTTTGTTTTGTCTCATACATTAGTGTACGGTTCTATCCAGTGGATATGATGTATTAGGAGAATCCCATACGGCGTATCGGGTATGAATCAGCTTCAACAATAGTTGAGATCGACTTGACATAGTCTCTCGGGTAAGTTTTAGTGGAGCTCGGTAAACTTCCAAATCCTCTTTCCTGTAGTACTTTACTGATTTTCCCGATTTGGATCTCCAAAATTTTAATTGATGCTCCTTGGTTCCTTATGGCAGCATCCGTTGAAGCTCGAATCTCTTTGATCAAATTAGAGTTCTCCTCATGTCTTTTTGCCGATTCTCCCATAAACTTGCTTAGGGTTTCTTCCATAGATTGCCTTCATTCTTGGTATGAATGATTTGCATTGTTTTATTCGTAGAATCCCGGGGCAGTTGCTCTATATCCCCCTCTTTGAAAAGGTGCACCAAATTGAGTGTAATAAGCTTCTTTGAGGGTTTTCCCTTCTTCCTTGAGTGGGCAATCTTTGGTGTAGTGGATACCTTTACATTGTTCACATCCTACTTGAGCAGCATAAACTTTTTTATTCACTTTCTTGATTTCGCTTCCAAGGTTGTTGAGTTGTGCTTGTATTGTTGCTAATCCGTCAGAAGTTTCAGTACTTCTGGTCCTAGATGTTCCATTGTACCATTTTTGAGAATATTCAGCCATTTCTTGGATGGCTACTTTTGCATCAGCATCAGTCTTTAAATAGTGTTGAGGATACTTCATCAAGAGGTCTTTAAATCGCTCCCAAGCATGATAGAGGTTTTCATCCAGTTCTTGCTGAAAGTTGTTGATCTCCTCCATTTTCTTTGTAGTACGAGCAGGTAGGCAATATTTGCTTAGAAACTTTGTCTTCAGATCTTCCCAAATTGTAATTGAACCATATGGTTTGTTTCTTAGCCAACGACTTGCGGCTCCAGTTAAGGACATAGGAAAGGCTCTAAGCATCACTTGGTCTATAGTTATATTATGGATGTGGAATAAATCTACGATCTCAAGAACTTTCTCAGTATGTTCGTTCGCATCTTCATGATCCGAATTGCTGAAAGTGTTGGTACGTAGTTCCTTAAGAAATTGGCCTTTTAGTTCAAAATTATCTTTGTCCTCGATCTTAGGCCTAGAAACTCCTGATCCATAGTCGGCTCGAATTTTGCTCATGTATTGTTCCATAGTTTCAGCCATTGTTTCCGCAACTTCTTCCTCCGAATATTCTTCTTGGTCAGAAAATAGATCGAAATTAGGCGATCTCGATTCGTCAAGACTCAGTGTCTTGAAGTGCTTCCTAGATGATCGAAATTCTCGTTCTGGATCCTTAAAATGTGTAAATAGTTCCTTAGTTTAACTTCTTGTCATGAACTACCTGAAACAAGGGATAAACAATCAGTAGGATAGGCTCGGGAGAAAGAAAACACAGATATATGGAAATTGAACGCAAAAAACCAGATATGTTACTGTATCAGATAGTCAATACGTTGTATTCAATGGAACTGAATACGCCGTATTAATCTTTTGAACGAATACGATGTATTGGATAAGAAAGTTGGATACGCTAATTGAAGTGGATACGCCGTATCGGGTTATCGACCAGAACAGTGTATTATGAAAACAATTAAATACGCAAATAGTTAAATACATAAATATTCAAGCAAATATACATAATATACTGAATTATACACTAATCTAAATTACACTAATCCTAAGGGTTAGATATAATCTAATGTTAAAAACCAAAATATCAAATAAAAATCAAGATTAATTTTCACTCCCCGGCAACGGCGCCAAATACTTGATGGTGTTGCGTCGTGTAGGTGTAATTTATGCTTTCAAGTTTTAAATATATATTTTGCCGACTTTACCTAAAACAACACTTTCACGGGCAGTGTACCCGATCGATGCGAGTTTCGTGGTAAGTAGGGTGTCGATCACTAAGAGCGAGAAACACTTTCAATTTATTAATACTTTGGTTTTATAATCTAAGTTAGTCTAATCTATGCTAAACAAATGCTAAACCTATGTTAATCCTAGATCTAATGGATAAGGGGGGTTTTCAGCCTGAGAGACTGGCACGGGTTTAATGGTGACTAAAACCAATTCAAGACACTAAAACACATGCAATAAAATTAACAGAAAATAAAAGAGCGGTCTAGCCACATATAAGAAAACTGTATTAACCATTATTAATTCAATCAGAACGTTGGTTTGTTTATTTAGTGCAATGATTACTTATCTCGAGGCGGCATATCATTCTTAAGACTTAGGCGGTACTTCTTCCTAAGACGTAGACACGTAGAATTCTGTCACAATTAAACGCATCCGCATAAAGCATCCTTATTTGTTGATTATAATCTATCTTAGGGATTAAAGCAATGGTGATCTTGTTAAACCCTAGCTCATGAAGACTTTACCCACTTACTGCTTAACGACTCTTTATATACTAGTAGTCCACTGTCCAAGTCCTTACCAATGGAATAAGAACGTACTCGTTGATACCAAGGTCACCTTATGGCTCAACTGAGCTCACTAAACTAAAGGCAAGCATAGGTCAATATTTGTGATCCTATGATTCTAGATATATAAATTTCAATATGAAGAGCTATCCTGGACTCTTAGCCTACGCCCAAACAACACCGAAGTTGCAGCGTATTAAATATGTAGGACTAAACCCAGATGAATGATAGGCCGCATACTTAAGCACGTAAACAAGTATAAATTGAAAAACATAAACACGCAATCAACGATAAATTAAGAAATCGAGATAACAAACCAAATATTCAGATATTCATAATAATGGCTAATACCCGAAGGTATTAGACTTCAAACGTCATAGTTAATACAAAAGTAATAATTTACCAAGGTAAACTAACCTAGCTAACGAATGACACCAAAAACTGAACGATTATAAGAGTACAAGAAATTACACGTTGTCTCCTATGGAATTAATTGCGTTGCTCGACCTATCCTGCTCTTTTTCTCCTCTGAAAACCGACTTTTATTGTATAGGTATCGAAAATATGATTTAGCACACTTAAAACTCGTTTTTGAGTTTTCTATTTATAGGGTCTGGAATATGATCGATACGGCGTTTCCAAAGTCTTGGATACGGCGTATTGGGGATTTCTTGGAGTAGGGACCCCGTTCGATATCTTCTAGAATATTTTATTTTCATATGGCTTGAATATGGCGTATTGGACTTCCTTGATACGGCGTATTGGATCTTGTTTCCTTCGTAGTCTTTAGTGAAGTGTAGGCACAGATACGCTGTATCTTCCTTGATGGATACGGCGCATTGGTTGTCAAAACAATAATATTCAAATATCTTCGTTTAAGCTCCAGAATGCGTGCCTTTTAGTTAACTTTCACCAAGTACTCCATAATTACTGCAATTCTCAAATACAAACGATTAAGTAACAATTCTTTGCAATAATTATACAAAATGGGTTATTTACATAGGATATATAATGTTATAAAAGTGACGTTATTTGATGTCATCAAGCAACATGAAAGTAACACAATTGTTAAATTTCAACCAACTTATTTAGCATAATTCAAAAAATTAAATTCAAATGGTCCTAATTTTAGGCAATAAAACACACTAATCAAAGTGGGGAAAGCCTAAATCTTCATCAGCGCATTACAACAAACTAAAGACTACCATATTCATACATACCTCCTTCAATACAAAGTGATAAAAAAATCTTTAACATACCCATTAATCAAAATCAATAAAAAAAATCAAATCTTAAGATACTGATAAAAAAAAAATATGAAAAAGATTATACCTTCAGATTCAAGAATAGATAGCAGCAACAACAGTTGACATCTAGATCTAAAATCACAATCAAAATCAAAAATTGAAATCTTAGAAGAAAAAGGCCTAAAATTTACCATAAAGTCAAAAAACATACCTGATAATTTTTCTACCTATCGATCTGGTTGGATGTGCACAAACAAAAGATTATGTGTTTTTGTTGTGTGTTTTAGATGCGGTGGAATGAATGAAGGGGGTTGATTAAGATGAGTAAGAGATACGTGTTTAGAAAAGGAATTTGTTTGATGGCACGTGTATATGAAAGTGCGAGAGAGATGAAGTGGGAGAGAGACGAAGAAGGGGGGATGGGGGTGATTAATAAAGATGAAGCTGGGCGGGTGATATAATAACTGCCCGGGTCCAAACCGGGTCAGCAACATTAATTTTTAACCCGCAGATCCTGGTAAATGTATTGTTTTGATAATGGGGACGCTTGTTTTCAGTCACCCCGTTTTATAACTCTTTGTCTATCTATTATATAGGATCAACTGTCCCTATTAAGTGACAGCCTCTAGCGGGCAACCCGTTCAACGCTCTTACTTGATAGGGACACATGTGCCTACGTTAACGCTCAACCAAGAGTTATTGAAAAGCATATGTTTACTATCTGATACAACCATATGTTGCGATAAATTTGTTCAAGCACCCCGCAAGGTCCGATGTGTCTATTAACTCATGCCGCACGATGAGATCCCCGTTATGCGACTTAGTTAATAAATGCATCTAATCTTGCAAGGTCCTTCTAACAAAGGTTATCCGACATGCGACGAAACCCAATGACGTGGCAGTGATGATAACAGCCATTAATGGGGTTCTGTTTTGATACGTTGTTTTCGTGTTAGTATCCAATTTTTGTTTCACTCGAACGCGCCTACTTAAACATGTACCGAAAACGAAAAGGGGGGAAGGGGTCGTGACACTAAGTCTTGCCATCTCCTTTTCCATTTCATGTCTTCTTCCATGTAAGTTCGTCGAGTAATAGAAAATGAATATAACAATTCTGCTTATCAAAACTGGAATGCATTTATCACTGTTACCACCACTGCCACGTCAGAATGTTTGTTTGACATCCAAAAAAACACAAAAAATGACATTATTTAAAAACAACAAACAACAAAAAATGAACTTATCACACTAAATTTCGGTGAAATTATAAACCATAAACATATATACGAAACAAAGTTAATCGCGTTTCCAAACAACAAAATAAAAAAACACGGCAAAAACCCCGTAGAAATATACACAAAACAAGGTTACACACATTTCCGAAAAACAACATACTAAAAAAAAGTAAAAAATGCCCCATCGCAAACAGCACCAAACAACTCTTTCTCTCTCAGGCACACACACTAGTCTCAAATCATTCGACTCGAGCTCGTTCTAACAAGTTATATGCATTTTCAAACTATTATTTTTTCCTTTTAATTTTAACGTTACATGTTTTTCTTAGAACTTAAAATTAATATCTATTTGATGGACAGTTTTGTCAAAGGAGTGAAGGACACATGGTCATTTTCCATCGTTGTTTACACATATGTTTTCTATGTGATAAGCTTCTTTATACACACATACGTAAACACGAGATTTTAAAATCTTTACCACATACGTTTAGCTTTAGCTTGATTTTAAAAGGAAAATTAGAATTCAGATATAAAAGATTTTTCACTATTTTAATTCTATATGAGTTATTTTCACATAAAATAGTTTTTTCTTATAAAATATGTATGAAGATGTTTGACACACAAGATTATGAGAAGACTGTGTTTATTTTTTATAAAAATAAGCTATTAAGAATATAAGTTTTGTTTGGTATATATAACTTACTAGCTTATAAACCCGCGAACTTCACGGGTAGCTATATAAAAGTTTTATTTATAAACAGAAAAATATTCATTTGTAATCATGTAGGTACTTAAGGACTGATAACGTCCAGATTTAAATGAGATCAAAAGAATATGTAACTGATTTTTAGGAATATTAGTTACACAAATTTCAAATGAGGGACTTGAAGGTTATACTTTGTTTTTTCAAGTAGGTATTAGTGACATCATTAATGATGTCATTAGTGATGTCATTTGTGACATAAGCAACATTTTAAAAAGATGTTTATTTATTATATGTATAGATTAGAGCATCCATAATGCTTTAAGTTTTTTTCTGACTTGAAGCATTTATGACAATAAATGTTAAAGTTGTGATGTCTTGACACATTTATTACAAACAAGGTTTTTAACCCGCGCTTCGCTACGGAGCGCGGGTTTTTATGTTAGACGGAATGAACAATGTGAGATGCACCTGTTACTAAAAAAACCCGTACACAAACCTTTCTATGAAAAGTAAGGTAAGATGAATGCAATAGAAACAAAAACACTGAAGTGTGAAATATTCATTATGTAATAGAAATTTATACATGTGTCTGTATTGTCAAACTATACATAAATTTCTTAGACTCTATCCTCCTCCACAGATACCGTGACTATTCTGGAATTGTTTCTGAGATGGATAGAACAGATAGTCGCGTTACCAACACAAATCTACCTGCTATCTATACAAATGTCGGGACAGTCCATTGCAAGAACACAGCAAGCGGACTTCTTTTTTCTACCAGCTACTTCCCAAACATCGACATATCGCTCACCAAGAGTGGATGAAAGTACATATTTACCATCATGAGAGAAGGTCATAGACCGAACGCCCCCCTGTAATAATATATATGATTAAGCATAAAGCAAAAGAAAATGCAGAAACGCATTTACTTAACAACCTATTTACCACCACCTCTAAGAATGTGAATAAGAATCAGATGAACTTAGAGAGTGCTAAAAAATTTCTGCATTTTTTGTGGTATGAACAATTGAAGATCTTTAAATGAGTTGCTGCTGTTGCTAAAAGGTTCCCATCTGATGTTAAGACTTGGACATTAAAGTGTGCAGTACGACCAAACAAAATAAAAATCGCAAAAAAATCATACGCAAAAACGTTTGATTACACGATGAAGTTTAATCAGCAAAGTTTAAAAGAGTTTTCTACAACTTTCAGAGAAAGTGGTAAACAGGATGTGAAATCATATGCCGACCTATATCTAAGTGAATGCTTTTGTCATTTATGAAATTCTGTATTAGAAGTCTAAGAAGTTCTACTAGCTTGATATGGTTAATAATATGCAATTAAAATCAGACGTATACAAAGTTACGTGCACCTCACTTGACGAAGATTTAATGGGTCCATTTCCGCTTTATTTAAGAAACAACAGATTACAACAACTCTTGAATCTAAACTATCAGCAGGTATGATAGTGTGTTTTATTGTAATTTTATACCCAACTAAGCTAATAGTTACAAACCTCAATATAAAAACAACAATTCTAGTAGCGCAGATTGATTAACTAATAAATCAGTTTGGGATTAAGTTAACGGTTAAAATATATGAACAAATTTTTTAAAATGGCCAATTTATTCTTCTTATACATGTCAGGAGTCTAGAGTGTTTGAATAAGCCGAATCTACTTGCACTTGTCTGCTTACTTTAAAGTCAAATAAGAAGTTTCAATAATATTCTTATTTACATAAGCAGATCCAAAAACTAATTTCTAACGTACTTATTTTATAGTTTATAAACAGAAGCATATGCGTAAAATATAACCAATCCCAAGCACACTCAAACAATCCTGAAGTTTCCGTAAGATGAGTGAGATTCTATTGTTTTCGGCCGACCCAACCCATCATATGAGATCCAAATTAAACGCTAACTGCCTGAACATTTTTCAAATCAATTAATGGACTCGTATTTCGTTACCAATACATGATTTTTTTCTTAAAGCAGTTTCTGACAGTCTGCTACTTCATAGCCACTTCGATGTGTAAGTTCGTTTTTTAAGCATTGTAATACATGATAGTATGAAACGGAAAGAAACGTACCTGGGAATTCTTGGTTACTATCTGCATATCCAGTAGCAAGCAAACGTCATTTTAAACAACTTGTCTACAAAAAAATGAGCAACAAACAGCCAGCAAAGTTCGTTATGACAGGCGGAGCTGGAACGACAATTTTCAGACGCGGGAATGGTTGTAAACTTTACCTGATCTAGCTCTTCACCCTCTTCAGCTCTATAGCATGTGTGTGCACATCGGCAAGCATAGCTCGCATCGTCTTTCTTTACGTTATTTTTTGCAAAATAGACCTGAGACACAAAAAACGCTGGTTAGCTATGGCGCAACAAATATCAGGAGACCTCACAATAAGCAGCTTAAGAAATCCTGTATGCAACTGTCATATACTAAAAAAATGTACGATGGAATTATAAAATCTGTTTAAAAAAGTGTAATTCATCTTAGGCATGAGGTACCTTGCGACGCAAAACGTTGAAATAATTTGTTCTAGGTTGGTTGGATGCTAGTAGTGCATGATGTACTTCTTTTTCGGCATGCGATAACGAACCATCAGAACCTTAGAATAGCCTTCGCCTAAATCAATATACGACGACGAAACACCTGTGAACAACACACCAAAGAAAATCAGAAACCGAATTTCTATAGCCTAAGAAAAAGGATTTAGTATTGGGTGCAACAAATTTAAAAATAGGTTTGAAAGAAAACTTAAACTCAGAAGCCTTTATGCATCGGCCAGTTTGAGTTTGGTAAACCATGTCCTGTAATTGTTTTTTTTCACGTGTCCGGCCAGAGTCGCCGTACGAATTTGAAAACCTAAGAAGAAAATACAGTTGGGTGTAATTCGAGTAGCTAACTAACAGATAATCTAACGTATCAATACCTCTATAATTGATTTAACAAACAACTTAGTTAATTAGTTTTAAGTTTGACCAACTGATTCAATGTACATATAACTAATTTAATCACATCACTACCAACTGTAGCATGCAAACTTGTCATCTACCAGCCACATGATTGTTTGACTTTTTCCCTTGCAATTCTGGCATTGTGTCGCATAAAACAGCTTAATATCAATCATTGAGACATTGGCACATAGCAAAATAGTTTTACAAAACAGCTTATAACAGAAATACCATACAAACGGCATACCGGTAACCCATTGCCTTCACGAACAAAACGATCTTATGAAGTCCTCCATGCCACCACGACCTGATATGAGCGAACAAAGAATACAAGTAATAAAGAGTAATACTTAAGGAAATATATAAAATTTCAGGCTATGAAATTGCTAGTAGTTTAGGTGCTATTAGCTGATACCACCTATAAGTATAATGGAGAATGCAGTGAGCCTACCATCTAGCGTTAGGCAATAGGTAAAACAGAGATTAATATAAAGGTTTAATTACCTCTGAACTCTTACTCGATTCAGGCGGTTCGCAGGTGACCGTTGCCGATGTTGAAAGAAGATGTCACACAGGTGACCGGTGTTGTCAACAGTAGAAGAACAGAGTAAAATCTTTAGAGAAAAACAATTTATTGTCTAACGATAATTAATACCGCAGTTTGGGAAAAGTTGTTCTTACCTCCTTCAGCACAGCATACGTGTTCTTCAGGTGCATTGCGCAGACCTTAGAGATAGTAATGCTGTAGCTTGCAAAAGTTGGTGCCCCGGTGAAGGTTTTTTGTGCGACACATGTTTACGTACGCTCAAAGTCTGATGCCTTCTTAGCATTTTTACTTGTCCTGGTTACCAAAGTGTGTTACCATGTTCTGAATAAACAAAAGAAATGGCAAACATCAACGACGGACACTCAGAAGCAAAATTATAAAAACTTAAAAGTAGCTAAGAGTATTGAATCATGCAAACATCACTTTTTAAAGGGACTTCAGGTGCTAAACTTATTGTCTTAGCTACTGTATTAGATAGATTTCATGACTAACTCATCCTTATTAAGTTATATATATGAATTTATGCATTGTAAATACGATCCTTCAAGACAATCCTTAAATCGTTATATAATATGAAAACAATAGAACAGAAAAATTAATGAAAGATCTTTAGTTGAATTAGTTTCAACTAGGTTGATCACCCACACGTGATAGGCAACTTTCAGATTGTTAAAAATAAAAAAT
>BQNB010002103.1:50358-97008 GCA_026074375.1 Tanacetum coccineum
CATTAGATGGGCAAAAAGTGCCCATTTGATTTTTTACACATGCCCATAAGAGCCCATCAATAATTAATGTAAACTTTACATTAATTTTAGACAAATTTAATCCAAATAATAATTAGACGGCAAGAACGAACCCAACACTAAGATATTCAAATTATACTAATATAAAACTAGTCGCTAAATTTCATTTTTATCCCGCTAAATCATGTTTGATAAAGACTTAATGAGTCTTAATTAAAAATTTAGTAAATCAATTAAGTCATTAAAGGCTTGTTTGTTTTGTGCTTAAAGTTAATAAATGAATTTCTATGAAAAGCATGAGGAGGAGGGTTTCCATATTAAGTCCATAACTTAAATAATAATTTTACATATTTATCCTCTTACTTTTTCACATATAATCCCACATAACTGCTTTTTAGGGTATAAAAGTAATTTTCTTTAATTCAGACACTCTATTCAGCACATAAAACAAACAGTCATATATCTATTAACAAACAGACAACATATATTTAAACAGACGCTTTAATTTTACAAAACTTAATAAAAAAATTAAACAAACAGGCCTAAATCATGTTTGATAGCATATCGTCACACTTAAAATAAGAACATTATTGGTACTTCATACAAAACTTGTCATTCGTATTGCTTTGAGAAGTTAGTATGTCACTTTTTTAGACATAAATTTGGTCAAAGATGGTGTATACGAAAACAATATAATTGGATTGTTTATAAGTTAATTATTATAAGATAGATCAATTAGCGATCATAACGCTGTCGTTTCGATGTGGCCCAATATCCTCGGCTGGTGTTGGGCTAAAACTAAGCCCTCCCTAATACAATCAGTTGTGTGGTGTACACTCTTTTAGAAACTCAGGTGCTGGCGCTGTTTGTTTATTAAGAGGTTCTGAATCTGAATCCGATTCGCACATTTGAATCTGAATATTCGGTAAAAAAGTCTAAATCTGATTTCCATCTTAATTTGAATAAGTGGTTGAGAAATCTGAATCTGAATGAAATAAAACTTTTTGTTTTGGTAAAAATGTCTAAATGTGTTAAACTATAGTTTTTAAAATTTAAATATAAAACGATTGCATTCCCACAAAAAAATAAACTTCATCAAATAAAAAAATAAATTTTATAATATAATCAATTTAAAGTTTGAATTAAACTTCTTAAAACGATTAACTAAATGAGTCGCGTTAGAATTGAGATGTATGAGTCCGAAACCGCACCATTCAATTTGAACAAAATATGAGTTGACACATATCATCTTATACACTTTTTTATCTAACAAAACATATGCAATGATTTTATTTAATATTTTTAATACAAAAGACAAAAGTGAAAGAAGAAAAAAAAATCAAAAAATGAAAATAAAATAAAATCATAACAAAGTAGAAAAAATAAAACAAAAAAAGTAAGGAAAAAAAAGACATTAAGAAGTGTTAAGACACCCCTCCACATCTAGTTCAGTAAGAGATTTATGTCTCTTACTGCCTCTTAATAATCAGAAAAAAACAAGCGCTCTTAATACTTCTTGCCTCTTACTGCCTCTGAATGACTTAAAAAAACAAACAGTCTTAATAACCAAAATGTCTGACCGCGTCTAAATGAGTCAGATTAAGATGCTGTTAAGAAGTATTTCCGAAAAAACAAACACCACCTTACACATACACATGTTTTCTCGGGGTGTATCCTCGAAGCTTCCACATACATGCACATATATCTATTAAATACTTTGACTTTTTTTATGTGGGGGCATAGCCACATCTAAGCTCTCCAGTCTACACACGAGACGTTATGTCTCTTACTTCGCCTCTATTAAAATCCAGAAAAACCAACCAACAGCGCGCTTAATACTTCCTCCTCTGCCTCCTTTAACTTCCCTCTCTGCAATGACTTTCTTAAAGAAAACAAAACAGTCTATTAAATACAAAAACTGTCTGCGACTCCACACGTCATCTAATAATGAGCCTCAGGATTAAGATGCTGATTAAGAAGTCTATCAATTCGAACACAAACAACACCAACCACTTCACACACTCCACAATGTCTCTTCATCCGGGCGGTCGTTATCCTCAACAGCTCCACAAACACTCACCTCATAATACTATTAATTACATTGAAACTCTCCTTTTTTTGCTGCCGGCGCGGAAGGCGTCGCGGGGGGGCGAGGCGGGGTGGGAGGCCTGGCCACGCGTTCGTGATGGAGCGGCGGCGCGCAGCGGGGCGAGCCAGCGTCGGGTGAGCGCGTGGCGGAGGTGTAGAAGTGTGAGACAAGAAAACAGAAGGGACAATATGAGAGAGAGAAAGAAAAAATGGGGAGAGATGGAATAGAAGCACTAAAAGCGACGAAGAAGAAAAACATGGAGGGTGGGGGGTAGGGGTGGGGGGGGGGGGGGTTGTTTGGATCATGCTTTCATGTGAGGCTTGTGATAGATCTATAAAAGGATTTGACTTTTTGAGGGGTTGTTTTGATCATCCGAAAGGTTGTGAGTTTGGATTTAGAGGGTTTTTGGTGATGGTGGGTTGATTATGTTTATGCTTGATTCGTGTTCAATTAAGGGTATACTTTGTTTTTGTTTTGAAGGTTGTGTTTGATTGCGATATAGTGTTTAGGGCTTTGATTTGGGGTTTTTGTTGATTCGTGTTTTATTAAAGTGTTTATTTTTGTGAGTGATAATGATTATAAAGGTTTGTGATTTGATTTCGATAAAGGGTTTTAGGTTTTTGATGTGGTTTATTTGCTGATTCATTTTCTATTAAATTTAATTTTGGTGATGAATTTGTGATAAAGACAATGATCCTTTAACTTTACGAGTTTTGCATTTAGTCGGGTTTTATGGAGTTCATGAAAATCAGTTTTTTGAATTACTCTATATTTCGGGGGTTGGTTTTATGGAGTCTGAAGTGAGGTTGTCATCAAAATTTTGTTTATATTGTATGGGTTCTTATGAAATTGGTGGGCCAGTATCTTGGCGGAAAAACCTCATTCGAAGAGGGGGTGCAACCATGGCTTGTTGGCGGACAACCTCACCAAATTGGGAGGGCTGCACCAGGATGAGATTTATCGCTCGGACTGTACGTACCAGGCTTTTGCTAAACATATGCCATATGCTTTTTGTATCTGTACCTGTTAGGAAATATTGTAATATATATTTACTACTAGAGTATGTAGTTTCCTACTGGTAAGTAAAAGTTTATGCTGATAGGTTATGTATTCCTACATGGTAAGGATAAAGCTATACATAGTACTAGGCAGGTTCAAACGTTATCCTGCTGGTAAACACTATTAGTCCTGGTAGTATTATGTTTACTCCAAAAAAGGTTGAATATTATAGTTAGATAGGATAAGGATATTGCATGAGATAACCTAGAAAGTGATAATACTTTATCACTTTAGCGATTTTAGGTAAGAGGATGTTTAGGGTTCATGTGTAATTAAGAAACCTACGATCATAATGAAGGTGCTGAATCATTGTAACAACACTTTTTATTATTAATAGAAAAATCCATAGAGGATCATTGTTTGAGTAATTCTTCTTTAACTCGTTGTTTATGATACAGCGGTAAACATTAAAGTTTAGTTTTGATAGAGTCACTCCTTAGAGTGCTTGTGATTATCAAAGTTACTCTACAACCTAATATCTTAAAGAACATCTATGGCTGGACCTACAAGTGGTATCAGAGCCTGGTTAGAGAGCCTCTGTTAAAGAAAGTTTACTATTCTCACTCATAAAACTTCATAATGACTTCACCAATTCCTTCATCAACATTCTCTATACCATCACCATCAAGACATTCCTCTTCAATCAACATCTGAACCAATGTTTCTCATGTGTCAACTTCTGAACAGGCATTATGAAATCTCCAAAACATTCACAAACCACTAAGAGAGACAAAAGCAAGAACAATATTGCTTCAGTCTCTTCCTAAGGATCACATGGCTGATTTTCATCATCTAGATGATGCTAGGGACATCTGGTTGGCTGTAAAAGCCAGGTTTAGAGGTAATGATGAGTCCAAGAAAATGTGGAAATCTATGCTGAAGCAGGAGTTTTCAGAATTTAGGGTATCTGAGTTCCTACTGCTAGCTTTACTGGTTCCTACTGGTTAACCACTTCTTGCTGGTTATGTTAGGTTTCTTTAGGGTTGACTTTTCTTTGAGCGAGTATATTAAATTGAGTTTTATTTTAATTCAAAGTTCTAGTTGAGATAATTGGGCATTTAATTCATCAAATGGTCACCTATTTAAAGGGCTAATTCCTGTTTTCTCTCATTTTAACAGAGTTACCTTTTACTTCAAACCCTAATTTTTAATAGCTCTTTACTCATTCCACTCACTCTTTGAAAACTCGATTCCCTCTCTCTACCAGTAGTAACTCTCCATTGCGATCATCCACCAGCACTAACACTCAATCCCATTTAATAATCAACAATGGCTGCACTCAAGTACAGAGACGAACACAATAAGGTGGGTTTCTTATAAAAACCCACAAGTAGTGATGAATATCACCAAGTACTTGACTTCTTGAGGGGTTCGCACTTAAGGTATGCTCTTACTCATGACCCCATCATCTTTGACTCTTTGGTCAAATAGTTTTGGTCGACGGCTTCACTCAGGGCTCCTGAGTTAGGCCCTCCAGCTATTCTGGCCACGATTGATAGGACTCCTTACACTATCACTGAAGACACTGTACAGAGTCAACTTCAATTGGGTGATGATGAAGGTATTGCAGACTTGCCCATTTCTGATATATATTTGGGTATGGATAATCTTGGATACCCCACTGAAGGCAAGCTAACCTTCCACAAAAACAAGTTCTCACCTCAGTAGAGGTTCTTGGTTCACACACTACATCATTGTCTTAGTACCAAAACTGGTAGCTGGGATCAATTTGGAAGCTCACTAGCTATAGCTCTTATTTGTTTGTCTGATGGGAGAAGGTTTAATTGGTCACGTTACATTTTCAAGGGGATGGTAAATAAGATCAGTACTGCTAAAAGGTTTCTCATGTATCCTAGGTTCCTGCAAATCATTTTTGGAATAGAAACTAGGAATCCTAAACAATATCATGTTTTAAAACTGTCAAGTAAACTTTTTGCTAACATGAGGTTAAATTTTGAAGGGGGTCACATGCCACTTTTAGCTGCAATGCTTCCCCCTATATGTTCTTGAGATTCCACACACCATTCCTGAGACTATTCAAGAGACTAGGCCTGAGCCTGATAACTCTCAAGAACATCTACCAACACCACCAAGACCAACAACATCAGACCACATTCCTCCAGTGTTTGAGCAGGGTCACACTTCAGACCCCAACATTGCCTCTTTTTCAGGAGCCCATGAGTCTGATCCTGACCTTTTCACTTCCACAAATGTGGAAGATGAAACTCTGGGAGGATCTTTCCACACCACTCCTCCCAGGACCACTCTAGTTCCCCCTGAAGGTCCAACCTCAGGAGGTGCTGAGGACCTTGCTACACTAACTGCCTTGTCTTCTTTAGTGTCTGAACTTGTGCAGAAAGTCAGTTCCTTAGAATCCGAGCTTAAGGCACACAAGTTGTTATTTAAGGATGTGGTGGGTCGATTGGTTAAGAAGGTTAAAGCTTTGGAGTTGAAGCTCAAAACAAGGAGCAGGAAGGTTGTTATGAGTGAGTCTGATAAAGAAGAGGAAGAAGAGCAGGATGTGGATCCTCTCATCAAATTGGCTAATGCTGCTGCTGCTTCAGATGCTCATGTTGATGTTTCTCCTGGTGCTGATATTCCTCCTAGTCCACCTCTTCCTACTGATCTGTCTGCTGGTGTTTCCTCTGGTGTTTCTACTGGTGCTCCTACTGGTCCTTCAACTGTTTCTCCTAGTAGCACAACAGTTCCTACCCGTAGTTCTGTTCCTGCTGCTGAAACAATTCCTGCTGGTAGTGGTACTACACCTGAATCTCCTTCATCACCTGTCAGAGATGCCAGAAAGGGAAAAGGTGTTGCTGTTGACGAACCTACTCCAACTCATGATAAGACTTTCAAGCAATTGGAAGAAGAAAGACTAGGTTGGGAGGCTGCTCAGAGATTACAAGCTCAAGAACTCGCAGATTTCGAAAAGCAAAGAGCTGAATCTCTTATGAAGGATGCTAATTTAGCTAGGCAGATGGCTCAAGACTCTGAGATGACTGACGACCAAAGAAAGAGTCAGCAGGAGGTTCTTACATCTGCTACAAACTACTCCGATGCTGACTGGGACATAATTTTGGCTCGTCTTCAAGCAAATCCAGACTTTCTTGCATCTTCCACAATTTTCGGGGTAGATTTTACTGATGATGATTTTGCAGCCAAGATGGTTACTTTGGTAAATTCTCGAAGAAAAGAACTTGCTGAGCAACGGGCTCAAGAACGGAGGGATAAGCCTATGACACCAGCTCAGCTTAGGCAATATATGAGAACTTATGTAAAGAATCAAGGTCCTGCTATATACTCTATTGGTTGGACTATGGCTCAAGTTCGGAAACTCTCTCTTGAACAGCTTCAAGAAGAGTTTGATAAGATTCAAAGAGTTGTTGCATTCACAAGGGGTCTGAAAAGAGATGATAGTCCAATAACTACTGCCTTTTCAAAGAAACTCAAGACTAGTGATGTTGAAGTAGATGTTAAAGCTCCTTCTCACGGTGTTCCACAGGAAGTAGAAGTTGAAGCTCCTTCTCAAGATGTTTCATGCGAGAAAGTTGATGCTCCTTCTCATTCTCAGAATATTCCAGAAGCTCAAGTTGAAGTTCCTTCTCAGGAAGCTTCAGTAGAGGATGTTGAAGTTCCTTCTAACATTGCTTCTAAAGCATAACAAACTGCCTCCTCACTCAAGAAGGTTGGTACCAAGAAGAAGCTATTAGGCAGAAAAGGTGTTCATACTTCTCAATCTACCATTCCAATTGAAGAAGGAGATCCTGACGCTGAACACAAATTGTGCATTAAGTATGCTTCTGATGAGGATTCTGCTTCTGATTGTGATACACCTATTCATTTATATGTTGTTGTTGACTGGGAGTTATTGCCTACGGGGTTAGGATCGATCAATGCCATCTACAGACTCGACAACTCTCGCAAGTACTTCACAAGCCTTAGGGAAATCCTTCACTTGGTCACTAGAGCAGACTTGATGATGATTTATGGCCGCGTGATGACGTTTTATCAAGATAAGAAAGCTGAGGGAGTTGGTCTTGTTCTTTGGGGAGATCTTAAGATTTTGATGGATTCACCTGAAGTGAATGATGGTAGTGATTTTTGGAAGAACCAACACACCTGGAGTATTCAAAACTGGAAGCTATATTCTTTTTCTGGTGTTCATGTGTTGGAGACAGTTAGTGGACTGGTTATACATATGTTTGTGGACAAGAAGTATCCCCTCACTACAAACCTTATCGAACGGATGCTCGATCATCAGCTAGAGATTTGTCACGGAACAGTGGGTAATGAACTTACCACTGCGGTTCAGTTAATTGCCTTTCTCAAGAAACAAATTTCTGATTCCAAGCGTCCTAAGGTTCATGAATGGTACTGTTAAGTTTATTATATATCATAAATCTTTTTGCTATTTAAAATATATTTTTGATATATAAAGTTTTTATGTAGAACCTCTATACTTATTCGCTTTTGCACAGTGTGCCATAAACATTTTTGAGTGTGCACCAAGTTTTGGATAAGGAAACAGTTTTTGGCATGCTGCTTGGTTTTATTGCAACACATTTTGAACAAAAAGAGAAATTTTCGGGGTAGATTTTACTGATGATGATTTTGCAACCAGGATGGTTACTTTAGTTAATTCTTGAAGAAAAGAACTTGCTGAGCAACGGGCTAAAGAACGGAGGGATCGGCCTATGACACCAGCTCAGCTCCGGCAATATATGAGAACTTATGTGAAGAATCAAGGCCCTGCTGTATACTCTACTGGTTGGACTATGGCTCAAGTTCGAAAACTCTCTCCTGAACAGCTTCAAGAAGAGTTTGATAAGATTCAAAGAGCTGTTGCATTCACAAGGGGTCTGAAAAGAGATGGTAGTCCTATGTCTACTACTTCTTCAAAGAAACACAAGACTGGTGATGTTGAAGTAGACGTTGAAGCTCCTTCTCACGGTGTTTCACAGGAAGTAGAAGTTGAAGCTCCTTCTCAAGATGTTTCACGAGAGAAAGTTGATGCTCCTTCTCATTCTCAGACTATTCCAGAAGTTCAAACTGAAGTTCCTTCTCAGGAAGCTACAGTAGATGATGTTGAAGTTCCTTCTAACCTTGCTTCTAAGGCACACCCAACTGCCTCCTCACTCAAGAAGATTGGTACCAAGAAGAAGCGCTTAGGCAGAAAAGGTGTTCATACTTCTCACTCTACCATTCCAATTGAAGAGGGAGATCCTGACGCTGAACACAAATTGTGCATTAAGTATGCTTCTGATGAGGATTCTGCTTCTGATTGTGATACACCTGTTCATTTATATGCTGTTGTTGACTGGGAGTTATTGCCTATGGGGTTAGGATCGATCAATGCCATCTACAGACTCGACAACTCTTGCAAGTATTTCACAAGTCTTAGGGAAATCCTTCATTTGGTCACTAGAGCGGACTTGATGATGATTTATGGCCGTGTGATGACGTTTTATCAAGATAAGAAAGCTGAGGGAGTTGGTCTTGTTCTTTCGGGAGATCTTCAGATTTTGATGGATTCACATGAAGTGAATCATGGTAGTGCTTTTTGGAAGAACCAACACACTTGGAGTATTCAATCCTGGAAGCTATATTCTTTCTCTGGTGTTCATGTGTTAGAGACAGTTAGTTGATTGGTTATACATATGTTTATGGACAAGAAGTATCCTCTCTCTGTCAACCTTATCGAAAGGATGCTCGATCATCAGCTGGAGATTTGTCACGGAACAGTGGGTAATGAACTTACCACTGCGGTTCAGTTGATTGCCTTTCTCAAGAAACAAATTTCTGATTCCAAGCGTCCTAAGGTTCATGAATGGTACTGTTTAGTTTTTTTTATATCTCATAATTCTTTTTGCTATTTAAAATATATATTGGATATATAAAGTTTTTATGTAGAATCTCTATACTTATTAGCTTTTGCATAGTGTGCCATACACATTTTTTTAGTGCGCACCAAGTTTTGGATATGGACACAGTTTTAGGCATGATGCTTGGTTTTATTGCAATGTATTTTGTACAAATAGAGCAATTTTAAGGGATTGGGTGTTGGTTAACCACCACACACCAAATGGTGTTCAACTCACCATGTCTCACAGACAAGAAAGAGTTGATTCACCATGAGGGTACGGCTCTGGTGTGATTCTCAAATCCGTTGATAGCTTTAATAGTTTGCTCAAAACTATAGGGTATTTAACTCACCCATGCTTCTTTTGCTAAGAGTTGAAATGGTCATCAATCCACCATGGATAATGCCCTTATTGGGAACCAAAGGATTGGCTAGTACAAATGCAAACGGATTTTGGTAAAGACTTAACAAATCCGTTGATAGCTGACAATTTGCTAAAAATTGTAGGGTACTCAACTCACCTTGTTATCACAACAAAGAGTTGGCTAGTCCTGAGCAAACGGCTACAGGTAAAGACATATAAAATCCGTTTATGGCTGTGATGATTTGCCAAAAATCATTAGGGTATTCCAATTCACCATTGATTCATGTTCTAAGAGTTGGACTGGTTACTAATTCACCAGGGTGATGTCATGATTCCACCAAAGAATTAGCTAGCCCAAGAGTGAGTAGCTACTTGGTAAAGGCTTATCAAATCTACTCATGTAGCTGAGGTGGTTCCAAAGTCTGTTGCTGGTTCAAGTTTTCCTGCTGCTTCTTCAACGTTGCTGCCTTTTGATGTTCAAGTTCAACAAGACTTTTGATGTTCGGTTCCAAGGCTATGAAGACCAATCTGTTTGACACAAGATCTGCTCAATGTTCAATGCTCATCATCATTAGTCTCTTAAAAAAAAAAAAAAAAAAAAAAAAGTTCATATTTCAATCCTCAAGGTTCAAGACTGAAGATCTATCTAGAAACTGGAAATTAACATAGTCAAATTCCAGTTTAGGGGAGGATTGTTAGGAATAATTGTAATACTTAGTTTCTACTAGTAGGTATGTAGTTCCTACTGGTAGAGTAGTAGTTCCTACTGGCAGGTATGTAGTTCCTGCTGGTAAGGTTATTATCATAGTTAGTCCTGGTAGGCTAAGTCTAGTTCCTACTGGTAGAGTACTTAGTCCTGGTACAGTCAAATAGTTATTTCAGGATAAGGTTTTAGTTAGTTAGAGATGAGGATATGCATGAGCAAAATTAGGAAGAGTCATGCATATTATTCTCAAGTGTTTTTAGTAGATGCCGATTAGGGTTTCACCACTATAAAAAAAACCTACGGCTTAGGGAAAGAAACAGATTCAGAAAACACAATTCTCCTTGTTCGTTAATAGAAATCCATAGAAGGATCTTTTAGTTTTTATCAGTTCTGTTCTTCTTATTAGTTGTGTCATTCTTCCGCGTAGACATTAGCTTTTCTAAGCAAGAGTCTCTCTTGTGTTTAGCTTGTGATTACATAGGCTATTCACCATCCTTAACAGGCAGTAAAGATCTATCTACAGTGGGATCCAACAATTATATATATAAACATACATGTGATGAGGATCCACTTGCGCGACTTAATCCTGAAACCTCCACTCATTGAGTTATAGACATTTCTTACGCTTTATCTTACGTTACTTAATAGAAGACATTCTATTTTCGGAAACTTTTTATTTTAGGAAAGTTGCCTTAATTGGTAATTTATAAACACCTAAGTATATTTTTAATACTTACCATTTTTATTTACATTTTGCACTTAGTAAGACTTTATATAAGTCTTTATATGTCTTTTTACATCTTTTATATATTTTGACCCAAATCTGACCCGTACCAAACGAGCCATAATCACGTTTTCACGAACTCGAGTAAAAAGAGATTTTATCGGAAATTGACTTTTTTTCCCCCCCGGACGACTTTTTGTTTTGGTCGAGACTTGACTTCTCGACAGAAAATGACCAAATGTCTCTTATTAAATCTGATGCATATTAAATTTATAATAACTGCTGGTTTGACCAACGTTTTGCCCGCTAAATAACATTTCGTAATAATTGGACCAAAAAGTAAATTTATGCAAAACGTCGCTCCGACGCTTTCGTGTTTCGCGGAAAGCTGAAACGGACTCAAAAAATGCCCGAAATATGACGTTGAAATCGGACAGCAGCTATTTTGCTAAGGGTTAAGCTGTCTATTTTAACATGTATTTTCGAACTTATTTTGCTATAACTTCTTCGTTTTTAAAAGTTACGGATGCATTCAATTTACCGATACCTTTAACAAAATTACCCTCTTGATATTTCAAATCAAAAATACAAATTTTACAAAAGGTCTCAGACCCCGAAATAAGTGCTAAACTTTATGTTTTAGTCGATTAATACCAAAACGTTTGGCCAATTAAAATTATTTTTGACAAATATTCGCTTACAATACTTCTTACTTTAACTATACACGGCCTTAATGCAATCAATCACATAGCACAACTAGTATAACGAAGTGTCCCACTGGATTTAATCTCATTCAAAAACAAATAACATGAACCCAAGTAAACGAAGACTTTTTATAACAAACACCGAAGTGTTTCGGTGTCGACGACTGGCTACGGCGCGAACTCAGCGTCACCCGCGGCGCCGAACAACAACGCACCTTTTGGGTGCGGAGAAACCAAAACGCAGCCTTGGGTGGTTGGAAGAGATGGTGAGGAGGTTCGGTGGCTAGAGGAGGGTGGCGCGTGGTGTGGTAGATCGGATAGATCGGGTGCAGGTGAGTATTTTGGGAGTTCGCAGGAAATATACTCGCGGCAATTTTTCGGCGGCAGGTGGTGGTGGCCGACGCGTTTGGTTGGCGCGGCCGTGGCTGTGGTGGCCGGATTTTATGAAGGGGAAGAGTGTTTAAGTGTGTTTTATAAAAAACTGAAATGAAAGAAATGGTATAAAAAAATTATTTATAATAAAACTTTTAAAGTAAAGTGACAAGTACCAAAATTAGAGGGTGAATTGGGTAAAATAGAAAATTGTAGTTTTTGATAACTATCGGTTCGGGACTCGTTTGAACTAGTTAACGGTCGATTCGAGTCACGAAACTTGCGCCATTGTTTTCCAAATCATTTTTCCAATAAAAATGAGTATTTACTTGATAACATTTCATAAATGTTTTTATAATATTTAATTAAAACTTTTGGTAAATTATTGAGTAACACTGTTAAGATTTGACCGAAAAATATATTTTGACTTAAATAAACCTTAAATTCACGTCAAGGCCCAAAGTTTTTCTTATAAAATTTTTATCTCGGTACACTACCCATTCCAAGACATAGCAATAACAATTAAAGTCACGACAACCTTGAAAAATAAAAAAAAAATATATAATTAGACAACATCACGTTATTCTTTACATGACTTACCCTTACCAATACCTATTTCTTTATCTTTTCACATAGTTACGTCTCATAACCTGATTCAAATTTTAAAAAGATATGAATAGTATATATATCTCAAAATAGTGTAGGAATTGTATTAGGAAATAGTTATTGTAATAATATATATTCTCAAATAGTGCTTGGAATAGTATTAGGAATAGTATTATGAATAGTATATATTCTCAAATAGTGCTGGGAATAGTATATATTCTCAAATACTGCTAGGAATAGCAATGATAGCAAATAGTATTAGGAAGTAACACTATTATTATATTATTCAATAGTGTACCCATTCACATGTAATTTGAAAGTCTTAGGAACCGAGCAAATGTTTAGTTTATAAATGAGAGATAAATAATAATAATTATGATTTATTATTTAAATATGTTTTGAAATTTACAGGCTACGCGGCAATTGTTTTTATGCGACGGTAAAAAGTCCAAATGTTAAAAAAATTCGAACCGGACCCAAAATGTCAAAAGGTAACATAGACATTTAAAGTTTCGAAAATTGTCGGATGTTACACGTGGTGATGGTGGTGGATTTGGGGGGTTGCGGTGGTGTCGAATTAAGAGAGAGGAGAGCATGTGTAGTGGTTTTCTTTTTTTTAAAAGACTTGGAATAAAACCTGTATACCTCAATAATTGAGGCATTTTAGGGACGACATCTTCTTCACAATTAAGGACGACAATATCATCCCTAACGTGATAGTCAAACTTTTAAGTCAATTATCTAAAAGTATTTTTATCATTTACCTATTTTCGGGACGAAAATGTCGTCCCTAAACTTGTGGCGGGATATTGTGAAAATTAGGGGGGAAACGAAAATTTTCGCTATTTTTTCATCCATCTCTTTAGGGACGACAATGTCGTCCCAAATTTTTAAAAACATTACAATTTAATGTATTTAACACTTATTAAAGAATTACTTAATTATAAATAATTTATAAATTATTAAAATCATAACAAATGACTCAAATAATTATAAAAATTATTAGTGGGTTTTATTTTACAAGGTTGCAAAAATCATGAATCGGTATTCAGGTTCGGTTTGGGCGGGATTAATCGATGATTAATCGGATTGGCATTTTTGGTAAAATTTAGGAATTTTGACAAATTTTAGGTATTTTTGACGATTTTTAGATAGTTATGGCAAGTTTTAGGTATTTCCGACGATTTGCAGGTTTTTGGAAAATTGACCCACATTGACGGTTTGACCCGGTTGAAGATTTATTTATCGATTACATAAATCGGCAAGGTTGGTAGCCTTGTAACGCATAGGCGGTGATTAATCGGCCTTGTAGACCTTTTTTCCAACACTCGTATTTTGATATCGAGATTATCTAACGGTTGTGACTCAGTGATTTTATTGTATGGAACTTAAAAAAAACTTGACAAAACAAAGTAAACGACAAAAACTTTACTGACTTTGACCAAAATATTATTGACTTTGACCATAAACTATAGCGACGACATCTCGTCAATGTAACTCGTCGCTAAAAGCTCTTGTTTTTTTTTACCTTAAAAGCAAATCTGGTTAATTATCATCCTTACAAATTCTTATACTCACAAAATCTTCACCCCCCCCCTCCCCCCCTTATCCACATTAAACTCTTATCCTCTCCACCCAAACTCACCTCTACCTCACCCACCACCACCTGGTTTTGTAGCTTATGCAGATGGATCCATATGAAGCTTATAAGTGCCCATGTGGAAAGGATATATAGTTCTAAGAAATTTGTATCAACCTCGTAGCTTTGGTAAACTTTACTATGCATGTCCTCTTTTGAAGGTGAATAATCAGAAGTTTTTTTATTAATGTAATCTATAAATACTTTTGTTATTAAATAGACATTTTTTATGATTTATTTACTTTGTAACAGCCAGCAAAACAAGATTATGGATGTAAATATTTTATATGGAAGGATGATCTAGATCTCCAACTCCGTATAAGCTCTTCTCCTGGACCTTCAACACCTCGAGGTTCTTCTCAAGGGTTTTCAATACATCCAAGTTCTTCTTCAGGACCTTCTGAATCTGCACCAACAGAGTGCCTAAATTGCAAGGTAAAAGATCTAAAGATAAAGATGTTGGAGGCAAGACTAGAAATGGAGAGGAATCCTGAGGACCACGCATGTCAGTCAGCTGCAATACTTCATGAGCTTTTAAATGAAATGGAAAATCTTCGTGTGGAGTAGTAATCTCTATGCTTATTTTAATGTATTAATCTGCATGCTTATTTTAATGTGTTAACGTTTAAACGTGTATCAATTTGTAACGTAATTTGTATGCTCTAGTTATTTGAGTGGCTATGTTTTTTATATGGTTAAAATGTATGCTTGTGTTAAGTTCTTATTGAGAATCCCTGTGTTAGATCCTTATTGTGCACAAGATTATATTGATATACAACATATGTTATACGGATCAGTCGAGATGATATTGATATACATGAGATGTTATACGGATGAGTCGAGATGATATTGATATACATGAGATGTTAAACGGATGAGTCGATATGGTATTGTTATATAGGATATGCTACACGGATGAGTCGAGATGATATTGATATACACGATATGTTAAACAGACGAGTCAAGATGATATTGCTATACATGAGATGTTTTACGGACGATTCGAGATTATATAGACTTTGTTAAACAAACGAGTCGTGATGATATTGATATACATGATGTGTTAAACGGATGAGTCGAGATGATATTGATATACATGCATATATTAAAATAGATGAGTTGAGATTATATAGACATACAAGATATATTAAACGGATTAGTCGAGATTAGATAGACATACCAAGTTTGATAATCGGACGAGTCGATATGATATTGATAGACATCATATATTAAAAAAACAACCCAACCACAAAAAAGGACAAATCAATATGATATTGATTTCACGAAATGTTCGCGTCTAAAGTATTAATTATGTCAGATTATTGTTGCAAAATCATATATTTTTTTATAATTAATATTTACCAATAAATATAAATGATAACACGTTTAGGACGACATTATCGTCTCTAAATTTTATAAAAATTTTTTATGTAAAAAAGGGTTTTAAAACTTAATTTTTTTATTATTCGGATAACTGTTTTGGGGTACGGAATGTGTTTTCCCTAATTTTGTGGCGGGAAAATGCAAAAACACTTTTTTTGTTCTTTTTTTTAAGCAGGAAAACGAAATATTTCACGATTTTTTTATCAAATATGAAATTATGTTAGGGACGACATTGTCGTCCCTAATATGTGGTGGATAAGCAACATATGAGGGAAAACTGAGAATATTTCATGAAAATTTTTATCAAATATGAAATTATGTTGTCGTCCCTAAGAAATTTTCTATTTTTTCCCTCTTTTGTAGAAAGTTATTTAGGAAGTTTTTTTTAACAAAACCCAAAAATTCTAATTCATATACAAGTTTAGGGACGACATTGTCGTCCCAAAGATAAAAAAACCAATTAAAAAAAAGCAAATAACTAAAGAAAAAGATGGAAATATGATTAATAGGGACTCATGTTGTCCCTGAACGCAAGGTCATCATGGTATACATTCATCAAGAAACAAAGTTGAAAAAAAAAAAAAAGTGGAGCCTCGGTGACGTTTTTAGGGACAAAAAATGTCGTCCCTAAATTATGTTGTCACTGAAAGTTAGAATTCTTGTAGTGGTTGAGCAGAATTTTGGGTCTTGTTCAACGACTGATATCTAGATGAAAAAAGCGTGTATTGATATGTTTCTTGAGTCTATGAATAAGATAAAAGAGTCTACTTTCCAGAAAATCCAGCCTCGAAAGTGTTTAAGGTCGTGAAGGCATTCAAATAATCTGTGCAACAAAAGTGGTCAAAACAGTAAATACGGGTATGAATTAGGTCATGTTTGTGAGGGTGAAACCCTAACTTAAAAGTGGAATTAAACTTATCCCTTATACGGTAGTTAAGTTCTGTATGTCTATTGATAATCCTATGAAAATCAGCCTCTGAAAGCATGTCTAAGAATGGTAGTTAGAGTGATATATTTTGGTGTGCAATCAGATCCGAATTAGGACAGTTTTGAAGTTTGATTTTATTTGAGTTAGTTACATATGTAAGTAATACTTGGGAATCCCAAGGTAGTTAATATACTCATAAATGAACATGGGTCATTTTTGGTATAAATTATAAAGGTCAATAAGTAAGGGTTTTGAGTACGTTAAGAGACACTAAAATTCTGCAATTCTGATTTAATTATAAGTAGCTAGTGTAAAGTGTTAATGAGATAGTTAAGGTTGGGCATGGTATCGGGGTGACCCATGATGGTTAGCTAAACCCTTAGACATCCATCATATGTCTGTTACATAGACTATATCTTTTACCTTGGTCGCGTGTAACCGTGTTTATTTATTTTTTATAGTTGCGTGTTAAGATTTGGAAGTTGCGTTTGAGTATTCAGGTGAGTTTCATAGTCCCTCTTTTACATTGATTTTAAATTGGGATGGAAATGATGCAAATAGATTTGAAATGTTATAATTACTGTGATTATGTGTCTTTATTTTGAAAGTGTATGGACTTTACTTGGCTATTGTATGTTACGTGCTAAATGCTTATGTGTATTTGGATCAGGGGTAACGTTCCTACCCATTTGTTGTGATATTGGATCGGGGGTAACATTCCCACCCATGTGAAGTGATGGTTTTAATGGATCAGGGGTACCGTTCCTACCCAAGTGTTGATACTTGTTGGATCGAGGGACACGTTCCATTCCCATGTTCATTATGGTTACATTTGCATGTTAGCTTGTATGATAGTACAGTAATTATCGTGTCATGTTTGCATTAATCACAGTAATTATTTATAAGCTTTGATTTTCGTGTTTTAAACCTATGACTCTCACCAACCTTTGCGTTGACGTTTTAAGCATCATTTTCAGGTAACCATCTTGAGGATGTTGAAGTTAGGAAGAGTGGCTAGTGAGACCATAGGCTTGCATGCGGAGTCATTCTCCTAGAGATTTTATTTATGTCATTTGAATTGTTTGATACTTGGTTGTTATTTGATTGTTTAGACTTTTGGAGTATGTTTCCTTGTGGTATGACTTTTCTATCGTAATGCAAGACTCCTTTATCTTGTGTTAGATATTGTCATGACACATTGTGTCTCATTTTTTATCTATTTAATTTAGTTCTCTCTATTGTTGACACCATTGTGTTGTGATGATATCCATGATGTTACGCCACGTGTTTCCGCCTAGGCGGGGTGTGACAGATTGGTATCAGAGCCTTTAGTTATAGAGAAGTAGGTGGTTGAGCCTAGACTATAACCTAGGGGTCCTTCATATAGATGCATTTAGGACTCAAATGTTTATTTTTATAACTGCTATGCTTCCCCTCTATTTTTGCATAGCTTATATATCTCGTATTTCGCTAAGTTGTCATTTTAGTTATTTTTCCTACCATTATCTGATATGATATGTATTACTTTCTTAGTATTTTAGCTATGTTTTTCCCTCACCCGTAAGAAGTCTCATTGGGGAACCGTTTTCCCAACTAGACTTAAGCGTTATAAGGAGCCTCTTGTGGAACCGAATGAGATAGGATAGTTGATCGTTTGTCGGATGCACGTAATAGGGCTAGAGCCGCGGAGTCGGGTGATTCTTGCGTAGCTAAAGTCAAACCCAAGAGAGGCCCAGCATAAGTTTATCCCGTCCTTTACCTCGTCATGTTGTTATTGATTATTTTTTTTATATTTCGTATTTTGGGAGTCGTTGCGAGACTTTCGTTCCTTTATGTCGTTTTGATTTTATTTTGATATAAGTAAGTAGTTATTTGATGGAACATCCTTTATGTATTAAGTTGGAGTGGTTTAAGATGTGCAATGTGGAATATGTGCTTATATGTGAATTGTGATTGAAATGGGTAGTCTTGGAAGTAAGTACACGTGTGAAAGGAGGCACTTATAATTATGGTAGACTAAATAGGTATATAGGATCACACCGTAGACTTGTGGACCAGATTGCATTTATTTGTGTATGGTTGTAGGTGGTAGTGTAATTGTTTTTTTTTATATATGTGTATTCATGATATGGATGTGGTTAGGGTAGAGGAATTATTCTCTTCCCATAATTGGAGGATATGTTAAGATGAGAGTATAGAGAGTAAGTTTCTTCCCAATCTAGTATTTGCGGATACATAGTTTGCTTATTATAGAGGTTGATCAATTTGCTCGGTGTTGTCAGATTTTCCTAAGTTTAAGCTTAGCATACCTCATACCTACCTTTGTCAGTAAGGATACCGAATTCCTATTCACATCCCCCCTTCCCCCCCGCGATGTATATTGGTTGTTTGGAATCTGCTCTTTTGGATATAGGCACGTTTCGTTAGTTCTTTCGTTGCATTGATTACTCGTATGAGTATCAAACGTTTCTTTTAAGCACTAATTGTTCCTAAAATATTAGTGTGGATCATTATTCCATAGGTTGTATATCCCTTGGTTTTCGTAACCCGTTGGCGACGTGTTAGTATCGATGTTTTTAGGTTTTGTTTTTTTTTTTTTATTAACCCTTATTTTTTTTTTTTTTTTTTTTTTTTTTTTTTTTTTTTTTTTTTTTTTTTTTTTTTTTTACCCCCCCCCCCCCCCCCCCCCCAAAATTTTTTTTTTTTTTTTACCCCCCCCCCCCCCCCCCCCCATTTCTCGGTTGATTCGTTATTTTGATAAAGACTCCGTTTTCTTTTGGGTACGTAACGTCTTGCATGAGTTTTCTTGTACGAGTTCGTTTGATTTTATTTTGGTTTTGGTTCCTGGTGTTTTTTTCGTTTTCAAACATAGAATTGTGTTTGTGTCTGTATGGTGTTTTTTACGGTCCCTTTTGGTTTATGGTGACTTTTGTGGTGCTTGAGTATCATATTTTATAATTGATGTCTAGTTATAAAAGCCCTTTTGAAGTATTGTGTTAGTGTTTGGGAAAAACTGTGTTTAAAATGATCTTTATAAATAGAATATGTTTAAATGGCCTATGCAAATAGGATATGAAAATTGTTGAGTGGTTAAATAGATTTTATTTTATTATAAAAAACAGGTTTAAAGTGATTCATAGTGGTAAGGTACGATACACCATTAGATAACCATCTCTAGATTTTTATGACAACCAGAATGAATTTTATAAAGGTTACATTTAAGACAATTTTATTTATTATTTAAAATGATTTTTATACTTAAAGTGACTTCTTCATTTGAAATTGATTTTTATAAAAACATTATTTAATTTGGTCTTTCGAGTAAAGTCGATAATTAGTATAAGAATTTCTGTCTTTCGTATTGATTTTTTTATGTGTTCTTTTGTCGTGGTACGCCTGTTGATTTTCTTTCGTTGCGTTTTCACTCGGTGCATATACGTATCCTTTCTTTCAAAGGATTCTTATGTCATTTGATCCACGTCTATTTGCATATGTGGAATCTCCTATACGCGTTCTAGCCTTTAACTCGATCTTTGTTTGTTATCCTATTCGATTGTTCGTAACCCTTGGAGTTCGTTGATATCGTTGAGTCGTGGAAGCTTTGATGTGATTGTGGGAATGGACTAGTTGTCCAAAAGGAAGTTCGCGGTAGTATGTCATGAGAAGGTGGTTAGGATACCGTTGGAAGGTGATGAGATACTTTGGGTTCAACATACTTTGGGAGCCGCCAAAATGAACATTCAGGTAGATGAACTGAAATTGAGTGATAGTTTCGTCGTACGAGATTTTATTGATGTGTTTTCGGAAGATTTGTCAATTACCACCGCAACGACAAGTTGAGTTCCGCGTAGACTTAGTTCATGGAGCGGGAACGCAGTCGCGAAGGTTCACATATAGTCTTAGCACACTCGCGAAATGCAAGAATTGTTCTGAACAACTTCAAGAGTTGCAAGACAAGGGTTTCTTATGACCTAGTCATTTTACGAGGGGGCACCGATGTTATTTGTTAAGAAGAGGATGGTTCTTTTGAATGTGTATTGGATTATAGGAGAGTTGAACAAAATTAAACTGTTAAACAAAATGTTATCCAACTCCCTAGATGATGACTTGTTTGATCATTTATGAGGATCGTGTCCTTTCTTAAAGGTAGATTTTCGTCCAGGTTATCATCAGCTACGAGTGCATGAGGATGCCATTCCAGAACCTCTCATAGCTCTCCCAAAGCCATTACCCTTTTACAAATACCCTTTAGAAATTCATTAATCCAAAGTGTCCAGAATTCGTCTAGAATCTGACCCTATAAAAGTATGGCGTGTTCACTCGGTGCATATACGTATCCTTTCTTTCAAAGGATTCTTATGTCATTTGATCCACGTCTATTTGCATATGTGGAATCTCCTATATGCATTCTAGCCTTTGACTCGATATTCGTTTGTTATCCTATTCGATTGTTCATAACCCTTGGAATTCGTTGATACCGTTGAGTCATGGAAATTTTGATGTGATTGTGGGAATGGACTAGTTGTCTTAGAGGAAGTTTGTGATAGTATGTTATGAGAAGGTGGTTAGAATATCGTTGGAAGGTGATGAGATACTTCGAGTTCATGGGGAACGTACTTTGGGAGCCGCCAAAGCCCTAATGAACGCTAAGGTAGATGAACCTAGGATAAGTGATATACCCGTGGCGCGTGATACGTTTCAAGTATATACGTATTATATCAAAGTATAAAGAAATTTACTAAAAATCCTTGAGGACAAAGATTTAAAGTAAAAATCTACACAAAAATATCCTACGTTTAACCGGTAAGTGTTCATCAGGTCATTTATACCCCAAGAATTATGAAATTGAGACCTCGTTTTTATTCGGACAACGATTTGAATGGTTTTAAAGATTTTGAATTGATTATCTACTTCTACAATTAAAAGCACATTAAGCAAACAAAAGAAAGTATTAACTAAGTAATTAAGCAATTAAAACCTAAAAACATTAACGGGAATAAAAGAGAATTCAAATTAAAGACCTACAAACGCAAATTTAAACTAATTCCTACTAGTGGGCAAATAAAGGCACTTAAAATTTAATTGCAAGAAAAAATGCATAAAAACGTTAACAGGATTTAAGGAAAACGCGACTAAAAAGCAAGTACACTAAATTTAAGCCCTATGAAAGCAAATTTAATTTTTATAAAACCTAGATGACAAAAGAAAATTTTAAAAAAAATAATATTTTTTTTCGATTATTTTTTTATTTTTCATGATTTTTTTAAGTTTTTAATTAAGAAAAATAATTAAAAATACTAAATCTATTTCTAAAAATTTGGAAAAATCACTAAAAGTGTAAAATATTAAAAATGTTAACTAAAAATAAGCTAAAACTAAAAGCCCTAATAAGCTAAAACTAGGCTACGACTTTTATTAAAAAGAAAGAAAAAAAGTGTGTTTAAAAGAAAACTAAGTGAAGGTTTGTTTGAAAAAGACCCAAGGGCGCAGTTGGATGGTGTGTGTGTTTGTGGGACTTGTGTGTGTAAAGCAAGAGGTCACAGGTTCGAACCTGTGGCCATTTGTTTTTATTTTTTTTTAATTTCCAAAATTTTTCAAAACATATTTGTAGAACAGCTAAAAATAAGTAAAATTTATAAAAGAAGCTTTTTATGAAACATACTAAATAAGCTGGAAGTGGCTTATTAAAACAGACAAAACAAACTTAATTATTTTTTTTGGTATTTTTCAAAACTTAAGCTAACTAACAAGCTGAAATAAGCTAAGATATGAATAAAATAAGCGTACTTATTACCTTAAGCTGAAACCTAATAAACAAATCTAAAACTGGAAAGAGCAAGCCATAAGACTGATTTAGTCATTAAATAAGCACTTAAGTCTAAACTTAGTCTAAACAGGACACACTACGCATACTTGTAAGCTTAATCTTTTTTAGCAACCAAACAAACTTGTGGCTTTTTGACTTGAAAATCTTTAAAATGGTGCGCAAATAAGCTCTATAATAAAATCTCTTGAAGAACTACTTTAAATTTAAAACAAGATATGAAAGAGCACATCTATTTAAAAAACTACTGGTTTGGCTCAATGTATGTGAGTTACTTATGTTATTTTGTCAATACAATTGCAAATTTAAGCTTGAAAACAAATAGGCAAATAAGCTTATTTTTATAAGCATCGTTCAAAAGATGTTAAACTACCCTATATCTACTTGGTTCTGAAAATTTAAGATCTAAAAATTCTTTGCCTTCTGATAATTGAGATTGAAATGGCTAATTGACAGTTTTTCTAATCCGATGCGTATGACACTTTTTAAACCAAAACATAAATCCTCAAATGCAGACCTAATAGACTAGTTTCTACTTCTTTAAAACACTAAAACTAAAGCAAAAGTAACAATTAAATCAGCTAAAACAGACTTAAGCTAGAAATGCCATAGAACTTAATCTAATGCTAACAGATGCTTTCTACTTATGCTTAATCAAATCACAAGCTGATAATCTCTAATCCAATGCTTAAAACCTTACCTTATAAGCTTCCTTATGAGATTTAAGATAAAAATAAAGGATTATATAACCTTTGACAGCACTAACTGAAATTAGTGCTGTCTAATGCCAAACACTCCTTTATTTTACTCAAAACCATTTTTGGCTTATGAATTTCAGTTTTAAGGTACAAAGCTTAGATACCAGATAATAATCAGCTTATAAAAGACCTATTTAACATTTTTAAGCAAACAAAAAGCCAGAACAATAAGCTACTATACTAAGCTAATATTTTTGGTTTTTCAAACTGTTTTCAAATAAGAACAAGCAAACTAAGTTTTAATCTAAATTATTAACTAAACAAGCATTAAACTAAAGTAAATAGCAGCATTAAGCATAAATGAACAATAATAAGCAGATAAAAAGCAGATTTAAACTAAATGGACAGATAAGCTTGAATGTTAAATGACAGACAGGAATTTAAAGAAAGGAAAAGGAAAAGTATACCTCCACCTCAGCTAAACAGAGGTGAGTGCTCTAAATAGAGCTTAACAAAGAAGCTTAAGCTTAATCCCAATTCCTATTCTATTCCTAACACTTGACCTTCAAGTACTATTACCTACTTGAAAACTCTTAGCAGCCATCCAATTCCATTGAGTTTTCAAGCATTTGATGAGCTTTTAATAGCTTAAGAGTAGTATGAGCTTATGAAACAGTATACGAGCTTATTTAACCATAATTTTGCATATAAGTAAACATATGAAAAGACAATTGATTAATAAGTAAACTTGAACTTTTTATTAATAGAAAAACTGAGTACAAAAGTGAAATTAAAATTACATTAACTTTAAAAACAATAAGCTTAAAAGCATTACAATAAGGATAAGCTTAAGCATTAAAATAAGGATAAGCATGAAAATCTAATCTATAGCTACAAAAAAACTAACCTTAAAAGAAAAGAGTATAGATGTGAGTGGGAGTGAGCTCTAATATAGGAGGAAGGAGAAAGCTTCTAGGTCTGTTCACCACGTTCCCATTTAGTCTGATCTTGGACCCTTTATTCCTGTGCATCATGGATCCTTTTCTTAGCGTTAGATTCACTTAAGTGAGCACACGGATTGCCATGCTGGCAATCCCATTGTTCGGAGGCTGTGCTTCTTTTGCATTGTGTTTAGTGTAATTTTTCCATCTTTGTGTGTTTCTTTTGAGCCCGCGTGGCATTCCCTTGTCAGAGCTTGGCCAATCAAAAGCTTTTGGTGATGTAATTCTTGCCAGCTTGGAGCTTGGTACTAAGTATCTTGAGCCACGTCAATTGAGTGAAGGGAAATGGGATTTTACCCTTATGATTTTGATGCAGGGTAAGTTGGGCACGATGGTGAAACAGTAGAAAACCACTTTTCCCGCCCATTTTTACCCCTTTCTTTTATTCGTTTGACAGAGTAAATATGAGGGTTGACTTGGGCTAAATGGGAAACGGGCCATGGTTTTTGGTTTTGGGCTTGGGTAATGGTTTAGGGGTAAAACTTAACGACCGTTAGTTTTTTAAATAAAAAGGACTAACGGTGTTATACTTTTAAGGACTTTTAGTGAAATTGATTTAACATTAAGGGTTTATTTGGCATTTTAAGGATTTTTGTCATTTTGTGGTTGACCAAGTTTGACCAAGGGTTGACTTTTGCTGACTTTGATAGAAAACTTCGGCTCTTGTGCACTCTATCCGTCTCGTGTTCGTTTTTGCCCGGCTTTGACCGTTTTCTTGTGATTTTTGCAATATCCGTACCTACACATCACAAATAACAAAGCAAGCAATATACAAGCATAATTTGCACAATTTGATCATTTTAGGGTTATTTTTAGTATAAAAAGGATATGTGATTTCTCACATATCAAAATTCCCCAAACTAAGTGATTGCCGTGTCCTCACGCAATATTATATGCTCTAAAACCAAATATCTAAAAACCTCCCCAAACTAATCCTTTGAAAAGTAGCAAAGTCTTTTGTGGGAAGAGTTTAGAAATCACAAGTTATAAAACACCTCATTTTCCCATTTTTTCAAGACTTTTCTTATTTTTATAATTTTTCATAATTTACAACTTACAACTTATTCATGTGTGATATAATGTATTGCTTTCATCATTCATTGATAACTTTTAGGATCATGGAAGAAAAAGCACAAAAAGTGTCCAAATAGATAAATTTATCGTCCCTGACTTTCACCTCTCCAAGCCAAGCTTAAAAACAAGATCATTGTAAAATACAAGTTATGATGCTAACACTACTCATAAAAGCTAATTGTGTACTTACTTTTCCTCCCTTATTCCTAATTTTGTATCTCAAGATTTTATTTAAGTCATATACCCGAAGGCTCTTTAAGACTTTATTTCGATACTTATTAATTCCAAAAATAAAGCGTAACGGTTAAAAACGCAATAATTAGTTCCTAGCCCTTTTCAAAAGATCAAATGTCATCAAAATTAAGTCCACATCGAGGCGACCAAAATTTGGCTTTTATTAGGTTACTTAAGCATGGCACCATTCATGTCATATACCCTTAGGCTCTTTAAGACATAAATGGACCAATCTTATTTGCACCATATACCCTCAGGCTTTTTAAGGTACAAACAAGACAACAATTAAGCAACAATATCCATTCCATATACCCTAAGGCTCTTTAAGGAATGAATAAAGCTATAATTTCACTTATTAAATTTTACTTACCCCATAAACCCTAAGGCTCTTTAAGGGATAAGCAAAATATCTATTAATGTGATACATATAGTATGCCAAATTAAGTATTCCTGATGTATACTCATCTTAATCACAAAGGAACTAAAGAAAACTTCCATTAACTAATTATTAACCAAAAAACCGCACAACTTTATTTATTAAACAATTATATATAAAGGTGAAACAAGCTAATGGGAGAAAAAGCCACAATTAACACTTATGAGCCTTAAAGAAATCCAACTATTCCACGTTTAGCATCAAAACTTATATTCTACTCTATCATCTCTTGTTCTTCACAATTTAAAATTTCTAAGAAAGAAACTAGTGAATGCTTAGCCTAATAAATCAATCTTCGCATATTTAAAATCAATTATGGGAACTTGCAAAATCTTGACTTTTTCAAGCTAGACTTGCTTTTTATAGCTCCTTGTATAAAAGATTAGCAAATTTCAATTCATTTACGTTAAGGAGAAAGCTAAGATATAAAACCGGTCGGGTCAAAATTTACTTTTGTTCTCACCAACGGAAAGCCTACATTCGTGTCAAAACACTTATTATTTTTATCAACTATTTTTTAATTTTTCATCTTTATTTTTTTTTCTTTTTTTTTATATGTGGATATATATAAAACTTTAAAAAAATTAGAGTAAATTGCAAAAATCATCCCTGTGGTTTGTAGTTTGTGGCACTAATCATCCCTAGCCGATACTATTGGCACTAATCATCCGCTGTAAAAAACCCATACTAGAAGCGTCAAATAGTCGAATGCATAATCCGAGCATGGAGAAAGTATTACAAAAATCGTAAGCCGTTTATAAAGTATGATAAAAGATAGATGTTAGTCGATAATAATCTAGGATATTAGATTTCCCCAAACTAATGGCAAACAAAGGCTAGAAAGCTCGAGTAGACCGGGACAAAACACCGAACACGAGAGTCTTCAAAAATTTTGGGTCAATCCTACAAAAAATCACAAGCACAAACAACAAGAATCGGAAGAGTACAAGCCTCCTCACATCACATTAGAAATAAGAAAGAAATAAAAAGGATAAGCATGGGGTGCCTCCCACGAAGCGCTTATTTTTAATCGAGTCACTAGCTTGACTCATCCCTCATACTTGAGCTGGTCAAGGAGGATAGAAATAGAGAAACAGAACATTCAAAAGAGGAATGTTCTCTCCAAAAATCATCATCGGGCTTTCATAAAGAGAATCATGAATGATCTTGAAAGCCTTAAAGCCCTGATGAGATACCACCTGCTTAAAAGTAATGGAGATGCCGGGGTCAAAGATGGTGTCTTCACTCCCGAAGGAGAGAAGAAAAGAAGAAGTCATAGAATAAGAGAAAAATGGAAGAAAGATTCTGATAACAACTGTGAAGTCCAAATCTAGATAAAAGGTGGGAAGGGTGGGCAAGACATTAAGCACATGAACTTTAAGTTCTTTTGTCAAATTATCAGAAAAAATCGTCCACCACTATTGCAGCTACATCTCCCGGATCGGGCTGAGTATCAAAGCAAATTCCATCATCATCCCGTTAGTTTTGTTCAAGGAGACGAGGAGATGACGGAATATTAAATCGATCAAAGTGAAATGTCTCATACTCAGGTCGTGAAATAGAATCATCATTAAGCAAATCTTTAAGAAAATCTCCTTCATAGTCGTCACTATCAAACCCAGGGTATGAATCACTGAATTCAAGAAACGTATCGATTTCCTCCCTAAGGGAGTCACTATCCTTAACGGGGATAGGAGATGGAGAGAAAGACTCGATAGTAACATCAAAAATTTCAGAATTAAGTTCTTCCGGAGAGCGAGGAGATGAATTATCATTCAACAAATTTTCAATTAGACGAATATCTTCTTCCGGATCAAAATCGGCTTCAACAATTCCCGGTGAAATTGGATCGATCGGAGCGAGTTCACTGGCAAACTCCTCAAGAAGAAAATCGATCTTAGGAGAAAAATCAATCGAAGTATCTCGATTAAGCAAAGATTCTACAAGATCGGATTCGGCATTAAAAGATTAATTCCCGGAGAAACTGATTTGGTATCATCTAACCCCTCATGAGAAAGTGGTTTAATCTCACTAGAAATGATTTCCTCATCAATCTCAAAAAGAGGATTAGAATAAATTTTAAATTTATCCTTAGGAACGTCCTCCTCAGAAAATGACTCGTCATCACTAAAAGAAAAATCATCATTAGATTCAAAGAGCGGATTAGAGAAAGTCGTGAAATTAGGAGAATTATCACAAACGAACATATCACACTTATTGTCGAAATACCACACGAGCTCCATTGTGTTAGAACAAGGTACTCAACACTAGACTCATTCCTTCGTTCCGATTCCTTTTCATGAAAAGGTTAAGATGCTCATCCACCATTAGTGAGTGAGTCCGTCAGGCTCCTTAGTCGTAAGTCTGGTGTGAGTTGCATAGACGTATTCTCCTAAATATTACATCACCTTGTGAATAGAATACTCCTCGTCAACATCCATAAATAAGGTATGGCAATTTCCCACTTGGAGTATAATATATCTGCCAACTCCTCGTTTATACTTTTGCAAATCATGAAGATGTTTTGTTAATCCAATTCATGTGCCCAATCCTCAGATTGATGCATGCTTAATTTCAAAAAATTTGTCCAAAGGCTTGCATTAAACCCTTCGGATGTTTTCCTAAAAGAAAAGTGACGATAAAAATCTTCTTAAAAAGTTTTGGAATTCGATTTCATTAGGTCTTACTCAGGAGCTTGCAAAGCTTCCATTCCCTTTCTTGAGGAAGTTGATGAATGAACGGGAATTTGCGCTGGAGTTGAAATTGGTCAAAACCAAAGAATAGTAATCATGAAAATTTGATTCATCGGTTGACATTCCAAAATTCGCATGAGGACCCCCGTTGTTATCACAATCAAGATTATGTTGTGAAAATTTTGGTGATAATTAAGTGGAAGAATTAATTTTCAAAGTTTTTATCGAAACAAACACGGTTCTTATTGTATGACAAACGAAATTGAGGTGAACAATTGTAACCGAAAATGGCATCGATATCCACATAAACTTCACAGAATAAGTCGTCTCGGTAGTAGGTGTGGAGGGTAGTCGGAAAATTAAGGGATTTCGGATTTGTATCAATAACTTACAAATGTAAAACAAATTCCTCCATATCGCATATTTCTACAAACACCAATCGCATTACATTGTGTCGTCACAGTCTGAACCAGCCTAAAAGACCTCCACACCCGTGAGCAAATAGGTTGGTAATATTTGACGTCATTTGAATTAAACAATTTAAGAGTATATAAAAGAAAGGAATTAATACGTATAAGAAGATAAAAGAAGAAATTTATAGATTTAAGAAATAATACATAAGAAGATAATAAAAAATAAAAGGGAAAAAATATTTTGTATTTTTATATTATAGAAGAGAATATATTCACGAAACGGAAAATGATAACTTTCACGAGAAGGGTCTTCAAAACACTAATCAGCGAACAAAACACGATAATCGAAACACACCCGTGCCCCGGCAGCGGCGCCAAAAATTTGATACGTTTGTTTTCTATATATATATATATATATATATATATATATATATATATATATATATATATATATATATATATATCACAAATATCAATATTAGTATAGTAACAAGATTTCCAAAAGATTTAAGAAAATTACTTTTGACCAAAGCAAAGTTCAAAAACCTCCCGGGTCTTTCTCGCGAAGAGAGAATTGAGTAAAAGTCGTTAATTTCGTGAGACGCGTGATTTGAGGAATGGACACAGAGGATTTGGGTTTATGATATTCTAATCGAACAAATATAATGCAAACCCATCAAGTAAAGGAAGCTAAAAACTGAAAACAATTCGATGCTAAAACAACAAAAAACGATAACCGGATCCAAACCCGTTACTTAAAAAAAACAAAATCTTCAATTTTACATCCTGGATCGAAATCAAAATAACTTTTATACAATCCTAAACGATAAAATAAAATTTTTGTGAAAAAGATTAATCTTTTTTTTTATTTTTATTTTATTTCTTTATTGAAGTTTAAAAAACAGTTTTAATTAACCTAAACAAAATATAAAATAGTAAACTAAATTATAAGAAAATCTATAAAAATTATGAAAATAGTACTTCAAACTGTTTAAAACTAAGAAAAATCAAATGGTTCCACCAGCTTATCCCAATAAGCTGGAAATAAGCCCAAAAGGGTTGTTGCTTATTAAGTGGTAAAAAACCCCGTTAAATACCAAACTGCCCAAGAGACTAAACGAATTAGTCCCAAGGCGCAGTTGGTAAGGTTAGTGTTGTGTGAGGCATGGAAAGGTAGAGATATGGGTTTAGGTCTTGGGTTCCGAGCCTGCTTCACCCGAAGACTTTCCCAATTTTCCCTGTTTTTTTATTTTGCAAAAATTAATTTTTGGAAAAGCTACTTAAACCTAACATAAGCACATTTATGTAAAAGACGTATTTTATAAAAACTTAAAATAAGCTAGAAATAAAAATGAAAAATGACGTTTTTAAAGAAAATGACTGTGAATAATAATCACAAACTGTTATGTAATTTTGGACTTATAATCAAAAAGAAAAAGAAAAAAGCAAAACAAACTTAAATCTAACCTAATAAGCACTAAAGTACTAAAAAATAACTATACATCTAAGTAGAAAAAATATCATCAACAAGTGAAAAGACAGCACGCATAAGAAAAACTAAAAGGACTAATTCACTACATTCATAACTGAAAATAAGGACTTAATAAGCATTACTAATAAGCTAACAGAGAAAACAGATACTCAAAGGGCTTCAAATATAAGCTAGCATTAACTAAATTGAAAAAAATAAGCTAGAAGAATGCAAATGAGCAAATGAACAGACTATACTAGAATGTTTTTGGCTTTTTTCAAAGAAATATAAACTAATTCAACTATAAATTATAAAGACTTAATAAGAAAATTATAAAAAGGCAAAAAGCTTGAAACAGATTAAGACCTAGACTTAATAAGCAAATCTAAACTAGAATTAACCTACATTAAGCTAGGTATTAACCTCTAATGATCTACAAACAAAGGCTTTCTAAGAACAAACTAAAACCACACTTCTATTTGACTGTTTACGATCCATATAACTCAAAAGGCTATTCTAAATGCTACTAATGAACCAAAACAGATAAATTTATGATTGCATATTAAAGCTTCAATAGAACACAAAAACCCTACACATCTAAAGCTACTTTATGCATACACCTAATCCAACAGTTAAGGCCCTATTAAGAACTAGCAGATTTGGAATTTTGATTAAACAAACTTGAAAACTAAGCTACACTTAATCTGAGCTTATGAAAACTACTGTTTAGCACAAATTTGAGCTTATGGAATTCATTTAAGTGACCAAAACAGTCTGCACACAATTCTACTAGCTTACAACTTCCTATCCCAAACACTTCTTTAAAACTTAATCTATCATATTTAAGCTAAGACAGACTTAATTAAGCTCTAATTTGCTAAAACAGATGAAGAACTATGATAACTAATGACATTTAAGCAAAAACTAAAGAAAAATAAGCACTTATCCATAAGCTACTCTAATAAGCTAATATGACTAAAAAATGGAAAAGAAATGAATTAAAACTAAACTTAAACTATTCTAAGCTAATAACTAGACATATTAAGCATTTTAAAGTCTAAATAAGCACAAATAAGACAACAATAAGCAGAATAAGCAATTAATATGCTAAATAAGCTAATAAGCTAAAATAGAGAAAAATGAATGGATGTAACCCTTGATCCCAGGCCTAACATGTGGACCTAATGCGAACACCGTGAGAATAAGACTCAAAGATTCGTTACCCATCTTATAAATAAGCAATATTCAAAAATACCCATAAGCATATCCATGGCTACTATACATCCAAGCTCATTTTTCTCTTATTTCAAAGCTGATTAACCAGATCAATGATCTTAAAGAAGCTATGTAAAAGCTTTATCTGTAGCTTTAGAGAGTATAATTAGTAAATATAGTGCTTATTCGGGCTTATTTATGTGAATTCAAACAACATAATTGCCAAATAGGATAAAATTAGAAACACAAATTTAGAAGTAGAATGGAAATTATAATTAATTATTAAAAGAGTTACAATGCGTTAAAAAGAAATTACCATAAAAATAAAGGACAATTACTTTAATAAGTTTGAAAATAAGCTAAACTACATAAACTACTTCCTAACTCCTAGACTACTTCAGCTGTGTGTGAGAGAGGCTCTTTATAATAGCAAACTAATGAGTCTTTTAGACCCTCTATGAACTCCCTATGCTCAAATCTTTGCCCTACCATCATAAACCGTCCCAAATCCTATCAACTTGCCCATTGGGACTTGGTTACACGTCTCAATAGCAAATGGTATTTGGGCTGTGGATTGCCAGCTAGAGGATATTTTGGACGTCAACATGGCAGCTAAAGCTTCTAGAAAGGTTATTTCACTTAAACGAGGGTAAATTAAGTAGCTGGTTAGCTTGAATTTGGGGAAGATGTGAACAGTGAAAACTATTTTCCATCACGCGCAATCTTTTGTTTCTTTTCCTTTTCTTTATCTTTGTTTTGACCGAGTTGTTGACTTAGAGTATGGGGTAAAGGGATAGGCCGAGTTTTGAGTTTAAAAGTTGTTTATTAAACACTTAACGACCGTTAGTCCTTAAGTGTTTAAAGGACTAACGGTGATTTTTTTTGGGGCTTTTTGTGAAAAAGGTTTAACATTAGGGGTAATTTGGGTATTTTGAAGGTTTTGGTATTTTGTGGTTGACCAAGGTTTGACCATTGTTGACTTTTTGTTGACCTTCATCTGTACAAACTCCCGGCTCTTGTTGTGGCACTCTTACCGTCTGTTGTTCATTTTTGCTCGTTTTTGACCATTTTTCTTGTTGATTTTGTGTCAGATCCGAACCTATAACAACACAAATGGCAAAATAAGCAATGATACAAACATAATATTGCACTACTTTGAACATTTTAAGGTTATTTTTGGAAAAGAAAGAGAATAGTGAATTTCTCACAAATCATTCACCAAGTCTAACAGACATTCAAGTGAACGGTAGGCTATTCCAGAGAGCAAACGGCTTTTGGTAAAGACTTCTTAAATCCTTTAATGGCTGACAGTTTGCAAAAAACTGTATGGTAATCAACTAACATGGCTAGTCACAGTAAAAGTTGCTAGTCCAAAGCAAACTGCTCTTGGTAAAGACATCTTAAATCCGTTGATAGTTGATAGTTTACTCAAAACTGTATGGTTTATTCAATGCACCGTGTTATTGCAATGAAGCATTAGCTATTTCAGAGCTAAACGCTACTGGTAAAGACACCACCAGTGAGTTATCAGGCCCGTCACACCGTCTTAGCCAAAAAACTTTAAAGCCCAACTTAGTTTGGTGTTAGATGTGTTTTGAGCTGTGTTGCTGAAAAGATAACAAAAGACTGTAAAGCTAAATAAGATAAGACTGCAAAAGAATTCAGATCATCAAAAGAAGTTTAAGGAAGTTGAATGTAGTTTGGATACATCCTTCCTTATGTTCAAAGATAGCTGTAAAGCTGAAGAAACATGAAGTTTAAAAAGTAAAAATCATGTTTAGGGGAGGATTGTTGGGTTTTAGAAGAGTTTACAACTTAGTGTTGCTGGTTCAATATTGGTACTGCTACTGAATACTTAGTGCTGCATCAAAAGAATTGAAGATTATAGACTAATCATTAGGACTGGCTCACTTTGATATAGTACTTGCTTAGTTTATAGTTAAGTACGTTTGCCATACTAAAAGTTAGTTACTTAGTACATATTAGGTTAAAAATATTAGTATACTGTTAGTATAGTTAGAACTGCTTATGAGCTAACACGAGATAACTTAAGGAATGGAATGCAAAGATCTTAATAAGCGTATTGTAGAGCCCATTAGGGGTTCTCCTTGGTGTATAAAAAGGAACCTCTAGGCCATAGTTAAAAAATATAGATCAATAAAGATCAAATAGCAAACATAGTTCCTGTAATCTGTAACTCTAGGCAATTCGAAAGTTAATAATACAAAGTGTGGAGTTGACAAAAGATTTCTTATTGTTTACATTATATTGTTCTTCTACATTGTTGATTAGTTTCGCATAATCAATAGGTGTGTCACTCAGAGTGTTTCATGCTTGATTGTCTTTTGGATTATCTAAAGTGACAAACCATTGCAAGACAATAGTTCAAGATCATTCAGTAGTGGGATCTAACACTTATACTCTCAGACGTCTGAGGTATGTCTCGAATTAAAACCCCAGTGGGTGAGCTATACGATTGTTATGTCTTACTTTCCGCTAGGAGGACAAAGGAGCTATAAAAGCATCCTAAGAGTCAAAACCAGAACCACAACTCTTACTTCCAGCTGAGGACAGAGGAGCTAGCCCTTGAAGGAAGCCGAAGTCAGTGACCAACAATACTTATTGTTTTGAAGCCCATTGGCCAATCTAAGCCAGCCCTTGTTAAATTTTGCTTCAACATTGGCGCCATCGATGGGACCCGCATCCCCTATCTACACAACTAGGAATGGGTCAAAAATCCATGTTGATCCACAATCCAGAATAGGAATGGGTCCAAGGGTAGAGTGAAGAAAGAATGGGAATAAGGTTTCGACGGAAGACCCGACCGCACCCGCTCCGTTGGCCCAAACAAATCCTTTTCGAGCCTTCATCAAGGAGAACATCGAAGCGTCGAGAACGCTGATCGAGGAACATGACCAACATGACAGATTGGTGGAGCCCCAATTGCATCTCTCCTTGTGAGAGTAAAAACGAGAAGGATCAAGGGTCCCAATATGCGAAACAAGCCTTATGAAAAATGAGCTGATCTGCGGATATGGGAAAAGGATTCTGGAAACTTTCCATGGAGATTCCAGAACGTAGATTTAGGAGCTCCTACGGGAGTCTTGCCACTGAAAGATCTAGAGAACTCCACAAGCAGATCCTTAGAATTGGAAATTATAGCCGAGAGCAAGACGCAGTCATGTTTAAGTACTAAAGGGATCGTTCGAAGAGGAAAGACGACGTCTTATGTCCTGAACGTGCGAACGGGTTAAGGAGCATTCACTGCGGTTCTGAGGCACCATGGCGTTACATAAAGTATTATAATGCTTGTCCATAATCATCCAGGGTGATGGTCCTCCAACGGAGCTTCTAGAAGTAGCATGCGATACAAAGGTATGAAATCGCTCGTCTGGAATCATCTAGGGTGATGGTCCTTCGATGGAGCTTCCAGAAGTAGCATGTCATACAAAGGTATGAAATCACTCGTCCGGAATACACTCATTTCATCTCACATATAGTTTGGCGTATACGTGAGTAAGTGCTTAAACACGTTCACTTTTAGCGTTTCATGAGCTGCCATAACAGGGTTAGAAAAGCATACAAGCTAGTCCCTCGTAGCACAACATGTAAACCTTGCCTTATGCCTTTTAATGTTAACAATAAGCTTGTACCATTATATTTGTGAAAATAAAGATGTTGGTCCGGTAGCATGGGTACCGGTACACATAATTTCATGACAAATTGCCTTATCACTCTACTACTATAATGTAGAACGACAAACAATGGAATCGAGCCTTTGCATAGTAAGCAGTACATAAACCCTCTCATAGGCGAAAGGAAAATAAGTTTGTAGAACTGTTATAGTTGTGTAGATCTAAATAAATAAGCTATGATCTGTAACGTATTGGTTTGCATGTGGTGAGGTATAGTCTCCTTTATACACTCAGGATGAGATAATATTAATTGCCCACTCATAGCTTTAAAGATAAATTAGGAGAAGACCACCCTGGAACAATACTCCAAAGTAGCCGGGGGGACAAGGGTCACCTCAGGTCTGGAGGAGCCAACCTCCGAACCAGACAACCGTAACCTCATAAGCATGCTCGACTATTACCTTTATTTCAAAATTATAGGAGGAGGCAGAGCCTCTAGATCAATCCTTATTTGAATTGTATGATTGGACTCATTACCACATAATAATCAAGTAACGGCTCGCTACCTCCGGATGAAAAATATAACATAGTAAAATTTCACTGACGGCGAAAGGAAGGACAAGGCAACAAACAAATTCTCCCGTGGGAGGGAAGGAGTACAAGTCTCCTATTTCATAGAAATAAGCTCTCTGATGAATAGGTACATCGGATAGAAGTAAGAACATGAAAATAGGCGGAAAAAAATTACTTAAAAGTTCAAATAAAAATTGTCAAAGTATGTATGCTTAATACGCAAAGAGTTGGCTAATACTCTGCATCGGTCTATATGCCTTTATCGCGGCTTAAGAAACAAACAAATACAAATGACAAACTTGAACATAGCAATTAGAGGGACAAGTGATCGTGAAAACATGCCCGCATTGCAAAAGGAAAAGGAGGTGCTAGACCCCTCTCATTTTCTTGCTAAGCTCTCCGATGAATAGCTACATCGGATGGAGATGACAGCACTAGACATGCAACACAGGTGCTACAAGTGATTGTCAAAACATGTAACTGGGTAGGGATTAAGTGTAACCAAATTGCCAATGTATGTGAACTTAATGAGCACGAGTTGGCTAATACTACGTCACACATTAAGTAAAAAACACAATACCAGTAGCAACTCTACACAAAATTCCTACTCCGGTACAGACATAACTTGTATGAGATAAACGTAAAAAGCGCTCATAATAATGTAACATGTGTACTAATGATGAGGTATCATACGGAAGGACGCTTACGTGGAGGGACGCCTCCTAGAAATGTAAGGATGAAACACCTTGGTTTGGAATAATATGCTTGTGATGGTCCACATAAACAACTGACATACAGATTGATGGTACTACCTTTGGCTGAACAATCTATGCCTAACTCTAGTTAATACATTGGATAAAGATGATAGCACCAAACGTACAACACATGTGCTACAAGTGACCGTGAAAACATGCAAACGAGTAAGAAAAAGAAAAATTATTGTTATAAAAAATGCAGGCAAATCAACGAAGCACGGTGATCTAATCGAAAGGGAAGGACAACACACCCGAGGATAAGAGCTTCGGAACCATAGAGCTCCTTAGAAGCTAGGGAAATCGCCCCCCAAAGGAGGGCATCTAGATAAGACATCATCTTAAAAAAGATGAGTCCACCATCCCTCCGGACCAGTACACTCTTCCAAAAAGGGAAGGAAAGGAGTTGATGAAGCAAGATGAGGCCATAAAGGGGGCCACCCAACCAACGAAGATACTAATCAATGATAAGATATTCACAAGCTCGGAGAAACCAAAAGATCTCAGGCACATCACATACCCCTTCCCAAATAGTGCAAAAGATAACAAGAAAGAGAAAAAGCTTAAGTTATTTATTACAAAAGAATGACAAATCAAACTCCCGAAGGAATGCTAGTTTTGATCGTCTTCTTGACTTTTGAGGCATCTGGAATGGATGTGTGGGCAAAGGTCTTGTGCGAAAATTTTGAAATAGGAACGGTTGAAGCACAACAACTACAGAAGCCCAAGTAGGAAGCTAGTCTGGCTCCAGATCAGCTACTTCCTCCAAATCAGCTACTTCCTCCAAATCAACTACTTCCTCTAAATTAGCCTTGTTTGGCTCAGTCTTCGCTCATGGAACAAAGTTAGAAACCCTCTGAAGCAGCTTTCAAAAGAGATGGTCGATATCAACTTGCAAAAAATGCTTAATACCACAAGACTTACTATCTCCTGTTCATTCTCGATAATCACACCCTTACACTTATGGGTCACAGGTTTTTTGGCAGATGGATCATGTTTTAGTTCATCCAAGCCAACCCCTTGCTACATTATCCTAGACTTGAACTCAGTCAGCTCGCCAACAGATTCTTCGGCAGATGGATCATGTTTTAGTTCATCGGAAGTAGGGTCAGCAACCTGCAAAGTTGGTTGTTCGGAATACTCGAACTGAGCCTTTAAACGAAGTCTCACACAAAAGTGAGCTAAGGAGGAGCAACAAATATTCATTTCGGAACCATGGGAAACCAAAAGAGCAGTTAATACATTCATTGATTAAAGGGTTCGAGCATAAACATAGTCTCTATCTTGAGTAGCTTAGCCAGAATAAGGGAACGATCAACATAAGGACAAGGCATATAATAAGGAGTAGGAGAAAGAGGGAGCATTTTTCTTTCTTGATCTCATCACCTATGGTGGGAAAATAATCACCACCTTCAAGAGAAAATTCAACACCATCATCATCATTCAACCACCCATTCATTCATCCACTCTTAGGTTTCGATAGGGGCAATCTTCCTTCAGCCTTTTCCTCATTTTTCCAAGCACTTGGATGTTCTTCATCAAAAACCACTTACTCCTTCAGCAAACGGTGTATCGTTTCGTGCTAAAAGGTACATGTTTTCTATCTTGTTAATTATTGTGTTTTACACGTGACCATTTATTCCGCTGCGTACTCGTGTTAATTTAATTGTTAATTAGATCATAAAACCCAACATTATGAACAACGGAGGACCCAACACTGTCTAGATTTGCAGGTAGCACATGCGGAAGGAGGATAATAGGCGGATCAACCTTTTTCTTGGTCCTCCGATCAAAACTCTGCACAAGGACAGCTGAAACAGCCCTAGTAGAGTCATTTATTCCAACATAGTCTAAACTTTTGTCAAGATACTTAGTAAAAGAAGAATGGTAGCATGCATCATCTTGGTCATCAACATCATTGACATCATCAGTAGAACCTTCTATATCATTGGCACGGTTTGCAAAAGATCAGAATTACTCGCAATAACTTTGTCCAGAGTTGGATCAGCTAAACAAGCATCCTCCGCAACAAGGATAGTAGTATGATCACCAAGAAGATTAGATCAGCTAGCGTTAAGACCGGAACGTACGAGAACAACATATGCTATATTATGAAGTTTAACGCATCGACAAACACTAGGAGAAGGTAGGCGATGGTGCAAGCCTAAAGGAATGGTGCATTACCAAAGATTCTAGCTCGTCTTGCGGTAACATGGATGAATATATATATATATAGTGTAGTGTTATATTGAGAACTCATTTTATGTGCAAAACTTTATAGAACTATTCTAGACCAATCATAATTTAATAAATTGTTTTCTATTTATTTAATTCAATTTATTGTCTAGGGATATTTTGGGTATTTTAGATAAACATAGTTTTTGTCAAATTTGAAACTTCCTATAATAAATGACACGATAATTAATGATATTGATTGTATTGATTGTAACTCCCTAAAATAAAAGATACCATTTATTCTTTCATAATTAATGATATTGATTGTATTCCCATATTTATTTTGTATTGATTGTACTCCTTAAAATAAATGATGCGATTTATTATCTGATAATAAATTATACCATTTATTGTTTGATAATAAATGACACGATTTACATAAATGTTTTATAATAGTGGTTTCAATTAAAAAGTGTTTTTTTAAACATGTATGTATTTTAATTTAGATACATGTATGTTTTTTATGAAACATGTATGTTTTTATCATTTTAGAACATATTTGTTCTTCTTAATTATGAAACATGAATGGTTTATAATGAGATAAACATGTATGTTTTATTTGTGAAACATGTATGTTTTTTATTTTGGAACATATTTGTTCTTTTTTTTGTATAAATCTCCATATTTTTTATAAATCTTCTAAAAATAAATGACATGATTTATTTTGTATTGATTATATATCTAGATTTAGATTACACTCTTGAAACTCCCTAAAATAAATTATACGATTTATTTTGAAACTCCCTAAAATAAATTATATTGATTGTTTCATTCTTTGGTAATAAAGATATTGATTGTTTCATTTTGAAACTTCCAAAAATAAATGATATTGATTGTTTCATTATTTAGGAAGTAGTTATGATTACACTTTTTTAATTATGTTTAATACCGATTATACCCTTATATATACATTTCCAGACAAATTTTAATTTCAATTATTTACATAAATGCCATCACGCATTAATGACCATTGATTAAATGATCTAATGGTCTAAATTGCTTTAAAATAGTTCTGTAAAGTTCTGCACATAAAATGAGTTCTCAATATAACGCGCCCCTATATATATATATATATATATATAATATATGTATATATATATGCATATATATATATGTATATATATATATGTATATATATATATATAAATATATATATATATATATATATATATATATATAATATATATATATATATATATATATATATATATATATATATATATATATATATATATGCATATCTTTCATAGTCATAACAGAAAGATGAGGAAGCAAAGAATACCTAGCCCGAAGGAACAGAAGCAGTGAGGCTAAACACTAAAGGAAGCAACGAAGCCGAATAATACAAATAGCTCCTACTAAATTATAAAAGGGGAAAACTCAGTGGTATAATCTCCACCAAAGAATGATGGAACGACATTTGGTATAGCAAACTCTATCAGTAACTAAAACAACCTTTGGACGAGGAAGCTCCTTTAACTAGTTCAAAACCTCTGAAAGAGAATGAAGTAGCATTAACATACTCTAAGCATATAACAACATAAGAAACGTTACATCGAAAAGATTCAATCGGCTTCAGCCTTGCTAAGGCTTATGGAGACTTGGCGTACAATTCATCACCAAAAGGCGATGAATTACCATTGGGAATCACCAACCGAATCGATATTCTTCTCGTCGCCCAAAAAAATGGAACAGTCAAGCAGAATCTTGAAACAGAAGCGCGAAAGTAAGGAACTCCCGGAGGATGGGATGTACGATACTCTTCTTCTGCACCAGTTTCAGTGAAAATGAGAGACATAACATATAATTGGAGTCTAGCATTCATAATCAAGAATTGCAAATACTAGACTAGGGGACATGATGAGGTATAGTCTCCTCCAGCCAATCAGAAAGAGCTAAGTACATGATGAGGAACAATCTACTCAAGCCAATCAGGAGGATTTAATGACAAGTCTAGAAGAAACCAATACCACACCCATCAAGCATGCCGCTACAACAAACACTTGAGTCTAGCATGACATGGCTAAGACCACATCATACTAGACTGGGGGGGACATGATGAGGTATAGTCTCCTTTATCTAATCGGGAGGAGCTAATGATAATAAACTACTCTTAATCCCAAAAATAGACCGAGCAGATTACGCCAGGTTGGAGCAGACCTCCGAAGCAGACCCTTAGAGTAGACCTCTAGAGCAGACCATCCAAAGGAGGCAGTCACAATTAACTTACTTCCTTGAGGAGACTTGTGATATAAGCACTCGATGTCGGAACGGTACTCCGGAGATAGCTGGACGATCGAAGGATGGTTCAAGTCCGGAGTCAATAGCATCGGTGTTAGTCAGACTAGTACAATGCAGAAGGACCAGACCAGGACCACAACAGTCACGTGGTGTCAGAAGGACCAGACCAGGACAACAACAACATGTGGTGTTAGGAGTACCAGACTAGCGAATATAGAGGAAGTACATGTTCAACTATTTCCTCGCTGCTACAAGGCGACAACCACTATTCTCTTATCGCCAAGTGAAGCCCAAGTAGTATAAATAGAAGTGGTCTGTCCCAAAGGATCAAGGACATTACACACACTCCGAGCCATATTTATTCTTTTTCTCTCTCTAGTTTCCCTCACTAGAATATATACCAACATATACCAATACTTACTCTCACGCTGGAGGTTGGTCTCGGATTAAAACACCGGGGCGAGCTAACAGTGTTATATCTTACTTTCAGCTATGGGACGAAGGAGCTACAACAGCCTCCGAAGGAGTCAAAGCTGAACCACACTCTTACTTCCAACTAAGGTCAGAAGGAGCTACCTCTGAAGGAGTCGAAGCTAACCAGACAATTCTTATGTTCGAAGCCCATTTTCTAAGCCTAAGTGGCCCACGTAAATTTGCTTCAACACCATCCCTTTTACATACTTTACATTTCCAGTTTCATTCTGAGCTTCAAATTTCCTTCACACATATGATCGGTGTGTCCCTTTGCTCTTTCTCCTATGAGGCCATTTCTATATATCAAACTTCCACCATTTACCTTTAAATTTGCAGATTGTGTAACATGGCTTTTTTCCTTTTGGGCCTTTTCTACATGTCAAATGTCACATTTCCATTTGGCTATGATGTATCAAAGTAAACATTCCTCAAAGTAGCAAACGTCCAATTGTTCCTATGTCGAACTTTATAGGCATTTATATATGTTGCATAGCATATCTGAGCAATGTTATCACTAGAATCGTTAAATTCGGATACCAAGTGAGCCAAAACATTTTCTGAAACATTAATAACATCACCGATAAAATTACCGCTATCCTTCTCAACTTTAAGATCTAGATTCATTGCAGCAAAGGAAAATGGGTCATTAATCTGCTCCAAACTACAACTTTTTCCCAACACCAAGTCACTTGCAATAAGATCATTATCTTCTTCTTTGTTTTCATCATATTTCCCATTATACATTTCTACTAACTTATTAGCCTTAGTCTTCCCCTCGTTCTTACTAAAATTTTCCACAACATCATATACGTTTATAACCTCATAATTTGAATCTCCATACTTACTTGAACTAATATTCACACGTTCAACCTCATCAACCAAATAACCCAAAACATTATCAGAAGTATGATCACAAACTTTGTCCATGTTATAATTGTGATCACTCTCATCTCCTCCGCCCTTTCTTATATCAACAACATCAATCATCATACTTTCATCAACTCCCATTTGGTGGTTTTCGCATGCCATGTATTTCAAACCTCCAACAGCAACTACTAGGTCAGGGTCAAAACCATTCTTCTTGTCAACTTCAAGAACACTTATTTGATGTTCATTAGCTAAGGATCTCCTCATAATGCTTCTATCTAATTCACTTCCTTTTGGACCATCAATTATCTCGCCACTTCCAAGAACCAAATTACTCAAAGTTTTTCTATTCTTATCCTTCATAATCTCATCATCGTCTTTACCAAACATACCACAAACGACCAACCACTTATTATTGTTAGCAAGTGGATTTACCTTTAATTCAGCTTCAATCCCAACTTCTTGTTCCCCATTATACCCTGGAGCATTTTCCACTGTTGTGTTTTCATCATCCAAACACTGATTATCATCATCTATTTCACTTACTCTTGATCCTATTTTTGTACAATCAACATCAAAATCCATTACACAATCGCCCTCTTTTTCAATTCCACTTGAATCTTCAACAATTTATTCACAAAGTTCATTAAGAACCACCAACCCATTACTATCCTTCTCCGTTTCTTTTTATTCATTTACTGTCCTATTTCTTTTCTTAATAGCTTCCAATGTGGCTTCTTACAACACAATCAAACAATATGGATCCGCGAGGCTTTTGGGTTTGAACAATTTAACACCATTTCCAAGTTCCAATGGCAACCCACAAATGAAAACATCAACTAGATACCATTCATCTAAAGTCATCTTACTAAACCACGAATTAAATGAACCAAAATACTTTTTAACGGTACCATGATTTGCGAGAAACTTGTTCAGTGACATTTTATCAACCACGTTTTGGGCATCAATTTTATCATGACAATTTCTTCCATTCACTATGTTCCTTTTTTTAAAACTTACTATACTATCACTATCATTTACTATTGAAGGTTCCAAATCATCCTCAAGAACTGAACTACAACTTGAATTATTGATATCAATACACAAAAAATTACCTTTTTCTTATTTCAATACTCGTATGTCACCACCCAACGATTTGTTCTTAAAAGAAACCTTATTAATGGACCTTGAAAGCTTCATAAGTTCTCCCGATAATCTGTCCATAACAATCTTAATCGACTCTAACGATTAAATCATGTATGACTTGGTGACTTGCTTCCTCCCTTCACCAATGTTGTTACTTGAACTATTTCTTGTTGAATGAAGCATTGTAATTCAACTGAATTCACAACTCAACAAAGAATCTTGACTAAAGTAATCATTTCTTGACCAAAAATGAACAAGAATCGATCAAGAATTTAACCAGAAACAACAAACTCGTCGAAAAAGATAACTGACTCGCCGGAAAAATAATATGAATTGCCAGGAAAGTTGCTCTGATACCAATTGATAAGAACCTATCCCATACTATGCTCGTAAAAATTGATAAACCATCAACCAATCCCATACTATGCTCGTAATAATTGATAAACCACTAATCCCATACTTGGCCAATGTGGGATCGTAACAATTGATACAAACCTATCTCATACTATGCTCGTATCGGTTCATAAGCTAGACGTAGAACTCACTCCAAAAAGCAAGCTCAAATGAGAAGGGGACACCTAGACTTTATAAACCATCAACCAATCTCATACTTGGCGAATGTGGGATCGTAACAATACCCACGCTTGGAAGAACCAACGTCCTCGTTGGTAACGACTATGTTGGTCACGGTTGGCACCCCTCTTTTGAGTCTAAGCCACAACTTCATAGGCCACCACTCCGAGTGTTGGAACCTCGAAAGGTAAGGCTAGCTCTGATACCAATTGATAAGGTGCAAACTAGGATTACTCAAAGAATGTAAGAACTAGTTAGGATCTATCGAATCAAAGAATCAAGATCGAAATGATAGTTCTTATATTGAATGTAATTGAACGATTACAAACAACGGAATGATTGAATGAGAGAGAGGAAAGAGTTTTACAAATCAAAGCTAACTAAACAAGAAATGAGTAACGACTATTTAAATGGGAATTTTTGGCGGGGAAAAGCTGTTAGAAGCTTTTCCCAACTAGTTTAGTGTGTTCTTGCCCGATTTGACTTTCCATGTTGACTTTTTTATTATGACCCATAACAGAAAATAGTCACGTAGGCCGTTAAATTTTGAGTATTGTCTTATACACATTTTCCTTAATCATAAGAGCATGTCAATATTGCCGATTATCAAAAACTTTTTCTCCAAAACTAATCACACATTAACAAAACTACAACACTTCCAAATAAATCTAATAACCAAAATAACGCATCACATAAAAATAGAAAAAAAAACAAATAAAGAAGCATATCAATATTACATGACCACCTGAATCTTTAGACCAAGCATAATAAAGGTGTCAAGACCAAGTCTTGCACATCCAAGGCACGTCTTGGCTAACTACGGCTCCAGTTGAGCACGCGTCTTCGACCAGCAAAAAAAAAGACTTGGTCTATGCCAAGAACGAGTCGTGTAGTGTGTGTTTTTATGTGTGCGAGTGTTTTGATAAGGTATATTCGTGTTTAAGTAAGATACAATATGTTTTAGTAGTGAATTTGATTGTGTTATTACACTAAAGTGGCAGTGATGCATAAGGCTTATCACAGTCTGAAAACCAGACCGGACCGAAAACCGATTATGTCATGAACACCGAACTGAGGACATGACCGATATGGTTGGTGATACGACCCGGTTTGGGTTGTATCGGGATAGAACACTACTTTTAGCGTGTGCTTGCTCCCGTAAGAATATAAAGAAGAAGAAGAGATAAATTTGCACTACTTTTAGCGTGTGCGAGCTCCTTAAGAAAGGAGAGAAAAGAAGACTAGAATTGTTCTTTAACTTGATTGAATGAATAATAAAATATTACAACGAGTATTTATAATAGCTAAATGGGCCATTGGCCTATTATGGCTATTATGACTTTCCTAAACAAATAGTCAAACTTATTAAATACGAAGACTTTCCTAAACACATAGTCAAGCATATTAAATACTTTCCTAACACGACCTAATCAATGACTTTCCTAAACATAATAAACTACAATAGTTATCCTAACCGTGGGCGTATCATTCCCTACTCCTTCACATTCACCTTGTCCTCAAGGTGATGTCTAAAAAAAATTATTGATTCCGGGATCCCAAATTACTATACCCCGATCGCTGCCAAATGTCCTACCGTCTTCCGCTGTTTTTTCTACCACATTTCGCCTTCCGCTGCCGCAACTCTCCCATCTACACGTAACACTAAACACTTTACAATTCTTCTCACGATACACCAACTTCAAAAAAACAACCAAACTCCTGCCATAAACATTTCTACTCTCCAATACACTAATCACAAACTCCTGGCTCAAATCCAAATTTTTATCATCCAAACGTTCATCAAATTCACCATCTCCATCCTTCACTACCAATATCACTCTATTCAACTCATCCTTGTCAAGCCCAAGCGCTTCACCACCACACACAACAACCTCTTCCACACTTTTCTCATTTTCTGAAAATTCGCCAAACTTGCTACGAACTTCCATACTTTTCACATTACTCTCACCAATAACGAAAGCACCATCTATCACGCTATTAACCTCATCAACACTAATATCTTCATTAGCATCTAAGGACCCTTTAACCTTAGGTGAAGCTTCTTCACTTGGCAATGATATGGTGGTATCCGCTTTCTTTTTAATGACATGCTCTTTCTCTGCAATTACCTCAAAACGAGCCTCGATTAGACTGGCTAAGGAGAAGGCTTCTACTAAAGTTGTAGGCCTTGCACTCAACACTTCTATCTGTAATGCCACTTTAAGTCCGGAGATATAATTCATTGTAAGTAAATATTCGGATCTCCCCGTTACTCGATTTATGAGCATCTCAAACTCATTCTGATATTCGGCCACCGTACCCTTTGCAAGAGCATAGATAGTGCGTATTCTGCGTCCGGATCGCTTCCGTTAGATGGCATGAACCGTAACTCGAAGAAAAGTCTTTTTTTAACTTTAAATCGGAACTCTCTCAACGAGAGCTCTCAATGAAAGCAACAGTTGATACGACCCAGTTAGGGGTTGTATCGGGATAGGGCACAACTTCAAGCGTGTGCTGGCTCCGTCAGAAAATAGAGAGAAGAATTAGAATTGTTTTGATCTTTAATTTGATTGATTATAATGAAAGAGTACAAAGACTATTTATAATAAATCAATGGGTCATGGGCCTATTATGGGCTATTAT
>BQNB010002103.1:102940-129125 GCA_026074375.1 Tanacetum coccineum
CATTTGGAGGAATTACACTTGACTTGGGCTCATTTGGAGAAGAAACGGACAAGACTACCACTCTACACTATTTATTTTGAAGAATTATGCATACAGAGCGTGGAGACGGCGTCGCAGGCTTTAAGCGACGACGTCAGGATTTTTATGGTGACGACGTCATGGATTTGACGACGGCGTCAGGACGTAGCTGACTTAAACCGGCTCTAGAAGATTCTACTTGGCTACGGCGTCACGACTATAACACGACGCCGTCGCGACGCTTTTCTTATATATACAAAACCGATTTTAGGGTTTTTAGTTTGTAACTTTGTATAACTTTTGGGAGACGAACCCTAATCAATCTAACAACTTTTAGGCCGTATTTAGGGCCTCAAAACCCTATTGTCTCTGACCTTAATCCGTGTTTTAATCAAGTAAGATTGTTTATCTTTAATCATTCAATATGTCTATGTGTTGTTTGATTGATTTATGTTCTTGCTTTCTTTATAACATGCTAGGCTAAACCCTCATTTGTATTTACTTATGATTGTATGAAACTTAGATTGTAGATCCTTTTAATGTTGCTTCTTGTGATGGATGTGCACGTTAGGCTTTAGAAAACTAGCCATAAGATATTAAATTGGCATAGACGTCTAGGGAAACGCGAGTGTGTAGAAAGGATACCATCAGTAACAGTTTTCATACAACCTTACCCCTAATATGGTTGATCCCTCTTAAGATATTTCGATTGCAATTAATATACTCTTAGGGCTTTGTAATAGTCTTCATACTACCTTATATAGGTGATGAATCAAACGAATATCATATAATCAAAGATTAAACGCAACGGAAAAAGCACCTATCAACGGATCTATAGAGTCATATGATCAATCAAAGTTAAAACAAGAAAAGTAATACCTTTGTAGCGTGATCGGTAGAAACTAATGATGACCTTCACCTTAACACGAAACACCCAATGAAACTAAGTGATCAATGGAGGTCACCTTTATAATGTATCCACACTACACTTCCTTGTATATCAATTAGATGCTAGTCTTTACCTCGCAACCTTGGAATTCACCTTGAATAAACAAGATACAAAGTGATTGAAAAACAAGAACATAAAAACCTCAGAGAGAGTGTGTTTGTGTCGTGTTTTTATAAGAGGGAGGAGGGAAGAATCATTTGGAAAATTGTAATCAAATTAATTAGGAAATCAATTAGGAGATCATCACATTTAATTTGATTAGTCAAATAATCTTATCCCTTCCCTTAAGACCATAAATGGCCGGCCCCTATATGGATCATATGGGCCTCCTTTTTTGTTTTCCAAGTCCAATTAACTAAGTACAATACTTAGTTATTAGAAGCCCGATAGTTATCCCGTGTTACGTGGGTTATTTATATACCGTAAATACAATAAACACAATATATAAAATGGTACCTCAATGTATATGTATGTGACCCCATAGGCTCATATGTGTCTAGCCATATAATTATTTATTATGACACGAGCATACTTCAACAGCTTCCACTTGCGAATGTCATAATAATCAAGTAATTATACAAGCAAAGGTTAGCGTCTAGCAACATGCCAATGCCCCCAGAAACATATGAGGATAGCTTCTTAAACATCTTATTTTAAATGGTTTAGATATCAATCATCCTTTTGTTGCAGATACTATGTTAAACATTTGACATGGATCATAAGTCATTCTTGTGTTTACCAATTCTGTTTCTCGATATAGACATTGAACTAGATTACCAAATTAATTAAGTATCATCTTTATTACATTTGGTGCGGCCACACATACATCCGTTTAAATCATCGAGGGGCCCAGTAGTATCTTACTCCATAACATGTGGAGGAACAAATCCTATTTTGACTGCACGTGTCCGTTATATGTTTCATATCCCTCCTGAAAATGGCCTTTATAGCAGCCTTCAACAAGTTAGCGTTGAACCATATCTAAGATTGACATTCCACAAACACAAAACCTACTTGCGTCTTAAGTCTGAGGATGAGAGACATAACCACTTGCGAGATTTACTATTGACGCTGATCCATGTAGTGAATAGTCATACGTTGGGTCAGTCCAATGTTCATCCAATGAACAACATATGAGTTTGGCGGTATCATCCTTTAATATTCATACTATATGAATATTACTAAAACACTCACATTTGCCTTAATTCAATTATGCTCTCGTATCATTAACTGACAATGGACGATTTAGAATAAATAAATTATTCATGGAATTAAACATGCTAATATAGAACACAGTTGTATATGTAAAGACGATCATACCAGGTATATCAATTCATTGTTTAATACAACTGCTTAATGTTCCATTATCTAAATACTAAAAACACATATACATGAGACTACTAGTAGGTCAAAGTTCAATGTTCCTAACATGATAAACATGTTTGGTACAAGATATTAACTTTTTAAAAAGTACTAACTTAGTTGTCATCTGAGTGACCTTTGAGAATACTTGTTTCAAAACTCACAAGCAGTGAATGTTTTGAATAATACAATGATTATCATTTTGTATATGTGTGTGTTCAAGTGCTAATACAATAATACTAGCATCGCCATAACAAATTACATAGGTTGTTTGAAGCAAGCAAAACCACCTATATAAGACAATCTTCTTAATAGCTTCCCAGTGCTATAGAATAATTATGTGTTTATGTATGCTGTAAATGATGAGTTTGGCATACCAATCCATAAGCAGATCGTTTCATTGTGATTAGGACTTGTTATGGGTTTAGTATGGGCATTTTCATTTGGTCCACACAATTTAAGTGAAAATGCAAAATGATTGATATAATTCATGTGTGTACGTATTTACAAATGTATATGTATACGTATTAATATCTTTAACTGTCGCGCTTTCAAGTAGTTAGTAACAACAAAATTTAAAATTTAAGATTAAAAAAATATATAAAAACTATAACTTACACGTTTATTTTAATTAAGTTAGTACAAATAAAAATTCAAATAAAATTTATTTATAGTCAATTTAATTTTAATTTTAATTTAAAAGGTTTAAAAAGTAGACTAACAGGGTTTTTAATCAAAACTCAAAATTAAGCTGCATTGAATATGTAATCATAATAATAATTAACTAAAAAATATATAATATAAATACGCACACACATATATCACTTATATATCTTATAATATATAATATATAACTATATATATATATATATAAATAATATATCAATTATAATGGACCGGAATTTAAATAAAAAATTAATTAGGGATGTCGTTGGGATCTCGAGTTTCGGAGGCACAGAAAGGAAAAGGGCAAAAAAGAAAACCCAAACTTTAGTCATAGTGGATTCTATTAGGTAATTATCCAACCTTTTTACTTTTTTACTATAAATACAAACCTTTCCTCCCCTTCTTTTATGTTGAACTCAGTCGAAGCAAGCCTTAGAGAGAAATACAAAGTTTTTCTTATCAAGATTCAAGTTTGGATACATTCTGTGTACATCAAATCAGGTTTAGGTAGTCTTAAACCTTAAATTAATCTTTCTTCTTAAAACACGAATGTAACACTAAATTGATCAGAAGTACGGTTTTTCATATTCTCTCATAGAGTAATGATGTTAGACCAAATTAAGAAGTGATTAGGAGAACATGCGTTTGCGGTGTAATCGGCACTTAGGGTTAATCAGCGTTAATTATCAATGATGTCTTAGGGTCATTGACAGAATTTTAAGGGTTTGTGTTCACAACTGAATATCTTACAATGATTAAACTACATTTCTTTGCGAATCTTATGTGCCATTGATAAGTTCAGAGAGTCACAGTTTTTCAAAAAGTCTGAGCCCCGAAACGGATCATTTTGCACGGTCGTGAAGTTATCAAATAATTTCGCAAGAAACGTTTGTCAAAAATCAGTAAATTTCACACTCAGATTTGGCTCCTGATTTCTAGAGTAAAACCCATACTTAAAATTTAAATTAGGGTTAGACAAATTCATACACGGTTCATATTTTTAATGTGTCCTACTTAACTCCCAGTTCGAAGAGGCTTCGTTAAACTACTTTCTCTAAGTTATTTTTTTAAGGACGCAAACTTTTTCTTGTGTGTCCCTTTAGATCCCGAATTGAAGGACTTTTGCAATGAAGTAATTTTTTATAAAATAGTTCAGAACCTTAGACACTTATTTTCTTTCTAAACAATCACAGTAAGCTCACAACTCATTAGAGAGGCTAGGATGGTAAGGAAACCATCACTAGGTGTTTAGTAGGGTATATTTTAAGTGGGCATAAGTGATACTACAAACACTCGTAGGAAACTAAAAAATTAGAAGTTAATGGTATGGCGTTATATAAGGTATAAAGAAAATTGATATAGGAATGTACTTATAAAGGATTATAAACGTAGTATAAAGGTTTAGAAGATCCATCATATGAATTGGATTCTCATATGGCTTTATGGCATATAGCACTATCCGAGTGTAACTTGTGGATTTTGTTAATGTTATAAATTATGTGTAAGATTCTGTCAGTATAAGATCTGGCATCAGGTGAGTTTTATAGTCTCATTTTACTATGTTTTACTGGATGATGAAATATGCAAAGTAATGTTTTGAAATGTTTTAATTAGCCGGGATTAGTGTGGTTTACATGACGCATTGGACTGTTAATGAAGCTATATTATGTTAATCGTGCTAAGTGTTATGGCTTTGATCGTGGGGTAACGTGTCCTACCCATTGTTATGGTTTTGGATCTAGGGGTAACAGGTTTCTACCTAATGAGTTTGATGGACTTCTTCTAGGAGTGATGACATACTACCCATAGCTTAGCGACTTTCGGATCGTGGGATCAACTTTCGTTCCTAGATTTGGCTTTTTTGCGATTGAATACATGTTTAGCCCATATATCATAGTATAGATCTTACACAGTCCTGCATTGCTTTTGTTTTATAATCCACAGTAAATACTATATTTATCGCTGACTCTGTGTGTCGTAAACTTCATGACTCTCACCAACCGTGTGTGTCTTGACATTATTATTCCAGCATCATTTTCAGGTGACATCTAGAGAAGTGTTTTGCGAAGCTACACAGTGGCCTAAGACGAGCACCTTGAAGGATACTGCGCATATGAAGTCTCATCTATCTGATTTCGAGACCGTACCTTGTTTTACATTGGATCTTTCTTGAATGTAGTTCTTGATTTTACATTAGGTTTGTGAGACATGTTAGAGTCTATGTATTAGCAGAGGCACTCTTTTCTCATTACTGCAAGATTCTTTGTGTTAAGGTAGTTCTGTCCTGCGTGTTCGTCTCCAAATACGATATCACGTAAAATATAAGTCTACTAGGGATTAGTCAATAATAGCTATAAGTAATCAGAATACTCACACGCGAGGACTTTTAGAAAAATTACTATTTATCACAAAGTAAAATCCAATACCATTCCCCTGATGTCGTATCCCGGACGAGGTCGAATTGAAACACAGAAGTTTAACAGTCGTGATCGCGCGTATTTGAATGTTTCAAAAATTTTGAATTTAGGTTCTAATTCTACTATCATGAATTGCATAAAACACGTAAAAAACAAGAAACAACTCTAAACAGCAATAAAAGCATTTAAGAAATTAAACACGAAAACGATAACGGGAATTAAAAATGTGACTAATAAAGCAAGCAAATCAAATTAAATCCCTACGAACGCAAATATAATTTTGATAAAACCTAAATGACTAAAAATAATTTTCAGAAAAAGAATTATATTTTTTTGGATTTTATTTTATTTATTATGAATTAAAAACGGTTTTAATCTAAATAATACATAAAAAATAGTAAACTAAAAAATAAAAATCTAAAAAATTTGTAGAAAATACTTTGAACAGTTCTAATCTTAAGAAAAATGAAAACAGGAAAAATTGTTGAACGGATAAGCAGAAAATAAGCCATAAAGCTCGAATAAACTAACTACTAAAGAAACTATATTAATTAAATAGTTTGAGATGTGTTTGAAAAAGACCCAAGGGCAGATGGTTTAGTGTGTGTGGTGTTGGGAGTACTATGTGCTAAGGGATAGGTCATGGGTTCGACCCTCATGACCTTTTCTTTTTAGAAAACATTTTATTTTTAAAAACTTTTTATAAAAACTAAAAGTTTACATGAAAATGAACATTTTATTAAACTACAACTAATAATGAAACTTAATAATAAGCTTTGAATAAGCTACAATAGAACTGACAGAGTGCTTAAAGGTTTAGGACATGTTTAAGAGACTAGAATGCTAAGTTTAGGCACAAATTCAGATTAGCAAATAACTTCTAAACTTCAAACTAAGCTCAAATCCTTAGAGTATGCTGTCTAATCTTGTTGTGCACCAAATTTCAGATCTTAAACCTAAATCTAACCTATCTGAATGTGAACATGAAATAGGAACAATAGACTAAAAATCTAACAGTTATGCCTAACATGGGTGAATTTAGTTAAAACTATGAACTGATGCAAAAACCTTCAAGACCAGATTTCAAAATTGTTTAAGAGACTAAAATGGACATGAATAAACTCTTTTTAAAACTTCAATTCTAAAAATCAAAGGAACTTACTCTAAAACTGCTTATGTGTTCACAGAGGTGAGAATATGTAAAGGACAACTTGAGTTTTTATAAAAACACTTATCAAAACTTGTAAAAACTTGATTAAACTGATTTAAAAGTGATTTGAAATAACCAAAAGGACTAGAACTCAGACAATACTAACTTAAGAGTCAATACTGTCTTAGTCCCAAACACCCCTTTATATCAAAATAAGCTTGAGAAAATGATTTTTAACATCAAAACTTGAAAGATCAGATGTTGCAAAGCTCCAATAACAATTTAAGATCAAATCTAAACACTTAAATAAGCTAGAATCATAATAGAGCAGATTGTGCAACTTACTATGAACATTTAAGGTAGATTATGCAAATACCAAACAAACTTAAATCTAAACTAAAATAGGTAAAAATAGATTAACTAAACACTTAGACAAGTAGTAAAAAGCTAACAAAAGCAGAATTGATCATGCAAATAAGAAGAAATAAGCAAGTGCAATAAGTGACTAGAAAATGGAAATGAACACTTACAAGAGGTTCATAGAAACTTGTTGAAGACCTAAAACCTAACCTAAACCCTCTAATCCAGCTTATGAATCAGCTTCAATCCCAAATCAAACCAAGCTTAACCAAGCTTAATGATCTAAATACCAAAACCAATTAAAAAGCTTCCAAAACCAAATGAACTTCAATCTTCCAAACCAAAAGCTTAACACAAGCTTGAACAAGCTTAATGAAGGTAATGAGAACAGAAATGAGAGAATGGGACAGTGAATTGAAATGTGTAAATTAAACAGTGGAATGGAACAAAAATTTTGGATTTTTTTATTTATTGATAAAGGAAAGATTACAATGCTTGAAAGATAAATAACAAGGTAAGTAAAGTGCAGATAAGTAAATGACTTGTAAATAAAATGGTAAACCAATTCTAAATGCATAAATTGGGACCCTCTCTATGTCTAAACCTAATGACTATTTATAGGCAACTTGAGGAGAGCTCTTGAGGTGAGGTGTGCTTCTTTTGTGTGTGAAATCACTGAGTGATGTCCAAGAATAAATCCCCACCTTTGAATCTTTAATTCTTATCATTACTTTGATCACATCCGTTGATTTTGGTGTGTGATTAAGCGGATTGCCAAGCTGGCACTTCTAGAAGGGTAGACATGCTCTTTGCGTGACTAGGAGGAACAGGGGTGAGTGATTGAGACATTTACCCGCTATGGTTAAGGTTACTCAACCCTGGTTTACCCTGAGGTTAGGGGTGATGAACAGTAACTTTAAAAAGTTACGCGCCCTTTTCTTTTCGTTTTGAGTTTGACCGAGTTAAAGGGTGGTTTGACTTGGGCTCAAGGGTAAATGGGCCATATATTTAGGCTTTTGGTTATTGTTTTAGGCTAAGGGGTTATTAAAGGGTTTACTTAACGACCGTTAGTCCTTTAGTATTAAAGGACTAACGGTGTAATTGGACTTGGGACTTTTGATGACAATGATTTAACATTTAAGGACCCTTTTTGTAATTTTAAGGTTTTGTCTTCACATGAGTTGACCAAGGTTGACTTTGGTTGACTTTTGTTGACTCAAGCTTGATAATACCCGGTTCTTGTGTACTCTTTTCGTCTCGTGTTTGTTTTTGTCTGGTTTTTTGCTCTTTTCATGTGATTCTTGTAATATCCGTACCTATACATCACAAAAGACAAAATACACAATATACAAGCATAATTTGCATTATTTTATCTTTTTAGGGTCATATTTTGATATAAAACGGACATGTGATTTCTCACATATCAGATTCCATAAAGTTAGACACCAATCCTTCAAGATTTGATTGATTGTTAAAAATCTAAGGATTGTTGTTGAAAATTGCAATTCAGGATCGAACAGTTGGGCTGAAAACGATGTGGTGGTAAAAGAGATTTCTTTCTAGGAGATGGTGATGGAGTTTTCTTATGTTGGTGTTCCTTACTCGAGGATTCAAGGTTGACATAGATAGGTGTTTTAAATACCCAATGTGAGATTTTTCTCTTGAAGTTGGGTGAACTTGTCTTGGATGAACTAGTCATGGTGATGAGCTAGGAAGGTTGTGTGTGAGCAATGTAAGAAATGTGATGAAGATTGGTGTTTAAGGATGATGATTATATGGTGAAAGTGATAAACTGTTTTGTATAATGGTTCTTGGATTATATGGAAAACATGTATTCCTAATTTTGTATCTCAAGATTTTATTTTTGTCATATACCCGAAGGCTCTTTAAGACTTATTTCGATAGTTATTAAATCCGAAAATAAAGCGGGACGGTTGAAGATAAAAATTAGCTTCTTCCCCTATCCTTGAAAACCGATAAGGTCCACATCGAGGTGACCGAAATTTGGCTTTTATTAGGATACTTGTTTATTTAACTTGATTTACGTCATATACCCTAAGGCTCTTTAAGACATAAATCAAGTGAGATTTAATTTGCACAATATACCTTAAGGCTCTTTAAGGTACAAACAAATCATTTATTAAACATGATTCAATCATTCACGCCATATACCCTTAGGCTCTTTAAGGTATGAACAATTTAATCACTTATGCCATATACCCTTAGGCTCTTTAAGGCATAAGTAATCTCATAATTAACTCTACTTACACCATATACCATAAGGCTCTTTAAGGTGTAAGTAAAGCAATTATTCATATGATATATATAGTATGCCAAATTCCGAATCTCGATGTGTACCTATTTTATTGGCATCGCCTTCCAAGTTAGTGGAAAGTCACTAAAGATTAAGCTGAACCAGACAACCTTATTTATTAAACATATTTATATAAAAGTGAAACAAGCTAATGGGAGAAAAAGCCACAATTAATACTTATGAGCTTGAAAGAGATCCAACTACTCTACGTTTAATATCATGACTTATACTTGACTCTATCATTTCTTGTTCTTCGCACTTTAAAATCTCTAAGAAAGAGACTTGCGAATGCTTAGCCTAGCGAATTAAGATCGGCACTTTAACAAGTCACATAGACTGGCAACAATCTTAACTCTAACAAATCGAGTTCGGCATAAATGATAAGCCTACATAAGACTAGCAACAAACTCGATTTAAATATGTTAAGGAAAAAAGCTAAGTTATAAACCCGGCCGATCAAAATTTATTTCTTGTTCTCATCTTTATTTATGTCACAACACTTAATTCATCACTTTTTCACGCATAATTTTTTTAAAATTTTGCTATTTTCAAATAAATCACATATTTTTGGTGGAAAAACGGGTTACGTGAGAACAACGGTCGCAGGCATAATCAAATCGATACATTCCCCCATACTAAAACTACACATTGTCCTCAATGTGAAAGTGATACCCCCATACTAATTTCAATGCATAATCTTGATATAAAGGGGTCTCTACGCAAATCTAAAGCCGTTTATTAAGTATGCTAATAGATAAACGTTAGTCAATAAGATTTATGATATTGGACTCCCAATATAAGCATGCTAAGGATTGAAGAGCGAGTGAACGATGGACAAAACACCAAGCACGAGAGTCTTCAAAATCCAGGCAATCCTGAACATAAAACCACAAAACACGAAACACGAGAAAGAAAGAGGCGAGCCCCCCTCCCATCAATTGTTAGAAAATAGATAAGAAGATAGAAATGCTTGTTTTTGTCAATCGAGTCACGAGCTTGACTCGAACCCGAATTAAGTTGTCCATGGGGGAGCAAATGGAAGAGAAAATCTCAATCGGGCTTTCATTAATGTTTGGATAAATTTTAAAGCACATGAAAGTTCCATCTCGATGAGATGCCACCGACTCTAAGTGGAGATGCCGGGGTCAAAAATGGTGTCTTCACTCCCGGCTAAGAGAAGTAAAGGAGAAACCTCAGGGTATGTGAGATACGGTAGAAAAATTCGAATGAAAAATGTGAAGGGAAAGTAATCGTTATCTTCAACATTTGAAAAAACATCAATTTCACCTCCCCCTGGGTCAAAACATTCATCTTTGTTTAGCTCATCAAAATCGTTCTTCACAGCCGTATCAGGCTCAATGTCAAAGGTAAAATGATTATATTCGGCAAGGGAAACAAGGTCATCGTTAAGCAATTCTTCAAGAAAACGAATGTCCCCTTCCGAGTCATAATCGTCGTTCTCAATGCCTGGTGGCATCAAGTCATCGAAAGCAAGAAATAAATCGATCTCCTCCATACGAGAGTCACTATCCTCAACGGGGATAAGTGGTAGAAAGAGAGACTCGGTAATCGTATAAGCAATTTCCGCATTAAGTTCTTCCGGCGGTCGTGGAGATGAATTATCATACGATAAATTATCAACAAGACGGATTTCTTCCTCTAGATCAAAGTCAGCTTTCTCAATTCCCGGTGGAATTAGATCGATATGAACAAGTTCACCGGAGAACTCCTCAAGAAGATAATCAAACTTAGGTGAAGAATCAATCAAAGTATCTCGATTAAACAAAGATTCAATAAGATTAGACTCGTCATTGAAATAATGCGGATCTATCTTAGTAGAAATGATTTCTTCATCATCAAAAAGAGAGTTCGAATAAATTTTAAAATTTTATTTTGGAACGTCCTCATTAGAAAGTGACTCGTCATCACTAGAAGAAAAATCGTGGTTAGAATCAAAGAGAGGATTTGAGAAAGTTGTAAAAGTCGGAGAAGATTTATCACAAACGGGCACATCACACTCACTTTTATTGTCGGAAGTAACCTCGGACTCACTTGGGATTGGGACAAGGTTCTCAACACTAGACTTTATTACTTCGTCCGATTTCATTTCCGAAATAGTGCTAAGATGCTCGTCCCCCATACTTAGAGAGTACTCAGGTTCTTTGTTTGGTAAGTCGTGAGTGATTGCATTAGACGATCTCTCTAGATATTCCCTATATTGAATAGTGTATTCTTCATCATCATCAATAATAGGAAAATTCCAATATGGAGTAAAACTTTGAGCTTCCTGCTCCTCCTGCTTTTTCTGAACTGCTAGATTAGCCGCTTGCTCACGTTCAATACGCTTTTCTTTACGTTGTTTCAAAATTTCATTAATAGTTCGTGAATCATTAAAAAGTTGAAGTAGCAATTCCGGCAAACTCCATGGTTTAATTTGCTTTTCGTCCCAATCTTGAATTAATTTGAGAATTCTTTCCTTAGCCAACAATACTCTCATACTCATTTCTTCATGAGGAAAAATATCGCTATTAAAAATGATTCGATTATTTTTAATTAGCTTTGATATTTCTAGCAACATATCCTTATTCGATCTCCGAGGAAGTTGATGAGTGACGGAAAATTACGGGGGTTGATATTGGTCAAAACCGGAATAAAACGGATTATAACAAAAATTAGGATCATAATTTTGGTTCATCGGTTGACACTGAAAATTTTCATGAGGAACCCCGCAATTTTTACTACAAGGAAATTGTTGTGGCTGACTCGGAGAATAATGTAGAGGTTGGTTAAATCCAAAGTCTTAATTGTAACAAGGACCCTGACCAAAGACGGGTGTGTTCCCTGTTTGACAATCGAAACCCGGATGAGAGTTCCCTCTACAAAATTCACACTAGTATGTCTCGTATTGGTGTTGTGGAGGTTGGTTAAAGAAGTTCGGTGTTTCATTATAAGAATAAGGATCTGGGTCATAGACAAACTCATTTTCGGATCCTACACTACTACAGCTCGGACAGTTTCCACCATTAAACGGACCTCCACACCACGAGCAACCAAAATGGTTATACAAAGACATGTCGAAGAATTAAACGGATAAGAGGATAAAGAAGATAAGAATTAAATGAAGTAAGAGGATAAAAGGAGAATATTTTTGGATTTTTATGTTTATATAATAGAAGAAAATATTCACAAACGAGAAATGATAACTTCACGAGGAAGGGTCTTCAAAACACTATTCTTCGAACGAAACACGATAATCGTACACACCTCCCCGACAGCGGCGCCAAAAATTGATACGTCTCCAAATACGTATACGTAAAATATAGTATAAGGATTAGTCAATAATAATATAGTAATAAGTATCCGCGAGGATTTTAGAAAATTACTTTTATCCAAAGTAAAATTCAATACCTTCCCGAGTCGTATCCCGACAAGGTGCGAATTGAAAATCGAAGTTAAGTCCGTGATCGCGTGATTTGAATGGTTTTAAAAGTTTTGATTTGGTTTCTAATTCTACTAATGAAAATGCATAAAACATGTAAAAACAAGTAAACAATAAAAGCAATAAAAGCATTTAAGAAATTAAACACGAAAACGATAACGGGAATTAAAAACGTGACTAATAAAGCAAGCAAATCAAATTAAATCCCTACGAACGCAAATTTAATTTTGATAAAACCTAAATGACTAAAAATAATTTTCAGAAAAAGAATTATATTTTTTTGGATTTTATTTTATTTATTATGAATTAAAAACGGTTTTAATCTAAATAATACATAAAAAATAGTAAACTAAAAAATAAAAATCTAAAAAATTTGTAGAAAATACTTTGAACAGTTCTAATCTTAAGAAAAATGAAAACAGGAAAAATAGCTGAACGGATAAGCAGAAAATAAGCCATAAAGCTCGAATAAGCTAACTACTAAAGAAACTATATTAATTAAATAGTGTGAGATGTGTTTGAAAAAGACCCAAGGGCAGATGGTTTAGTGTGTGTGGTGTTGGGAGTACTATGTGCTAAGGGATAGGTCATGGGTTCGACCCTCATGACCTTTTCTTTTTAGAAAACATTTTATTTATAAAAACTAAAAGTGTACATGAAAATGAACATTTTATTAAACTACAACTAATAATGAAACTTAATAATAAGCTTTGAATAAGCTACAATAGAACTGACAGAGTGCTTAAAGGTTTAGGACAGGTTTAAGAGACTAGAATGCTAAGTTTAGGCACAAATTCAGATTAGCAAATAACTTCTAAACTTCAAACTAAGCTCAAATCCTTAGAGTATGCTGTCTAATCTTGCTGTGCACCAAATTTCAAATCTTAAACCTAAGTCTAACCTATCTGAATGTGAACATGAAATAGGAACAATAGACTAAAAATCTGACAGTTATGCCTAACATGGGTGAATTTAGTTAAAACTATGAACTGATGCAAAAACCTTCAAGACCAGATTTCAAAATTGTTTAAGAGACTAAAATGGACATGAATAAACTCTTTTTAAAACTTCAATTCTAAAAATCAAAGGAACTTACTCTAAAACTGCTTATGTGTTCACAGAGGTGAGAATATGTAAAGGACAACTTGAGTTTTTATGAAAACACTTATCAAAACTTGTAAAAACTTGATTAAACTGATTTAAAAGTGATTTGAAATAACCAAAAGGACTAGAACTCAAACAGTACTAACTTAAGAGTCAATACTGTCTTAGTCCCAAACACCCCTTTATATCAAAATAAGCTTGAGAAAATGATTTTTAACATCAAAACTTGAAAGACCAGATGTTGCAAAGCTCCAATAACAACTTAAGATCAAATCTAAACACTTAAATAAGCTAGAATCATAATAGAGCAGATTGTGCAACTTACTATGAACATTTAAGGTAGATTATGCAAATACCAAACAAACTTAAATCTAAACTAAAATAGGTAAAAATAGATTAACTAAACACTTAGACAAGTAGTAAAAAGCTAACAAAAGCAGAATTGATCATGCAAATAAGAAGAAATAAGCAAGTGCAATAAGTGACTAGAAAATGGAAATGAACACTTACAAGAGGTCCATAGAAACTTGTTGAAGACCTAAAACCTAACCTAAACCCTCTAATCCAGCTTATGAATCAGCTTCAATCCCAAATCAAACCAAGCTTAACTAAGCTTAATGATCCAAATACCAAAACCAATCCAAAAGCTTCCAAAACCAAATGAACTTCAATCTTCCAAACCAAAAGCTTAACACAAGCTTGAACAAGCTTAATGAAGGTAATGAGAACAGAAATGAGAGAATGGGACAGTGAATTGAAATGTGTAAATTAAACAGTGGAATGGAACAAAAATTTTGGATTTTTTTATTTATTGATAAAGGAAAGATTACAATGCTTGAAAGATAAATAACAAGGTAAGTAAAGTGCAGATAAGTAAATGACTTGTAAATAAAATGGTAAACCAATTCTAAATACATAAATTGGGAACCCCCTCTACTCTAACTATCTATCCCTATTTATAGTTGAAATGAGGAGAGATGAGGTGGCTTGGTGTGCTTCTTCTGAGTGTAGCAAGTGAAATGTAACCCCAGGAATTAATCCCCACCCTCCAATCTTCTATTTCATCACAACTTTTGATCTCATCCATTGATTTTAGATGTGTGATAGGCCGGATCGCCAAGCTGGCACTTTGAGGAGAGCACGCGCCTTTCTTGTGACTTGGAGGAGCGGGGTCTTGTGATGTTGACATGTACTGAATTTAGGAGGGTTTTACCCTGTTCTTTTTTTTAACACAAGTTTAAACCTGTGAAAGACAAACAGTAAAAAAAATTCGCACCTTTTTCTCCGTTTTAATCTTTGATGAGTTTGACCGGGTTTAGTATAGAGTTGACTTGGGTTTATTATTTGGGCTGTGGTATTTTAATGGGTTGTGGATTGTTACTAGTGATGTATAGTGACACTTAACGTTAGTTAAGTGTATATTTAACAAGTTTTAAGTATAATTTGGTTTTGTTTGTAAAAAGGTTAACGACCGTTAATCCTGTTTATGATTTTTGGACTAACGGTGTTATTTCTTTGATGGTTTTGGGATTTTTGGGGTTTACGGCTTGTCTTGGGTTTCTTCCTTGATAAATGCACACTTTTGCCTCGGCTTTTCACGCTCTTTCATTCTCGTGTCTAGTTTTGTCCTTTTTGGGCTTGTTTTTGGTCTTTTCGTCCAATATTCGTTACCTGCACATGAATAACACAAAACACACAATATACAATACATTTTTGTCCTTTTGTTGTCTTTTTGGCCTAATATAGTGTATAAATGGTATGTGTAAATTAGCACATACCATCATGACACTTTGTGTCCATTTATGTTTATTCATATAGTTTTCTCTATTATTGACACCATTGTGTTGTGATGATATCCATGAAGTTACGCCTTGTGTTTTCGCCTTAGCGGGGTGTGACTGATTGGTATCAGAGCCTTTGGTTATAGAGAAGTAGGTGGTTTGGCCTAGACTATAACCTAGGAGACCCTCATTGTTACCCATAAAGATTCACATAACAAGAGACATGATCCGGAGGTCGAGGAGGATTAAACAAATGTTTAGCCATATTATTTAGTGAGAGAAATGAAAGATGTGTGTGTTCTATAGAGAGAAACACACACACCTTATTACAAGTGAAATGAATCCTCACCCCTCCATGGAAGTATGGAGGGGGTATATATAGCCATGGACACGATACACTTGACATTTCTAGTCCCTGTGTGTCCGGCTAATATAAACTAATGTAATTCCGTATTAGCCGACATATTTTAAGGCTAACAATCTTCCCCCAATATGTGGGCATACGGAATTACTTACAATGTTCCTAACAAGTACAAATACAACAAAATAAAATGACATCCAAGGCGCTTCCAATGCTGAAGATGACGTCTTTGTCTTCTAGTCTTGATACTTGTACTCCAGTTTGGATCTTCTTTGTCTTGACTTGTTCTGGAACCATTGTAGTTTGCATGAGTTGGATTAACTTCCCCCCAATTCATGCAGCATGTCTTTAAAGCTTTCTTTATAGACTCCTTTTTGGCGAAGTTTCTGAATCAGCTTCCCCCCAAACCAACATCCGTATCTTGAGCAGATTCTGAAACGTTGATGTAGCTTGAACGATCTTCTAACATTGACATTTAAAGTGCACAGCGGAATTTAGTAGAAGAAACAGTCAACCACACCATCTAATACTGCTTCTATACTGTATCATGACATTTGGTCTTGGTGAATATCCGTTCGGGGGAACATGCAAGAGATCAGCAACAATTATTCTCACGCATGTAGAATACTTCACAAACCATACTAAGTAAAGTAGTATAAACTACTTCCCCCTGGAAGTTGACCTGATAGCATCAAAGTATCAAAGTACACGTATTCCCCCATGATGGTTTCGAACTCTCGGAAGCATCATTGACGTGGACGACCATATACACGAGAAGTTCTTGTCATAAGCAACAATCTTGAAAAGTTATGAAAGACATTGAAGAACTTTGAAAGATTTTGCTGAGACTGTGAAGTATCATTGACGTTCAGTAGCTTTAAATATCCCGTGAGAATTGCTGATCACATTTCAACCTTTTACTCTCTGGCTAACTTACCAACCTCGTATTCTGTCGGCTATTGCTGAGACCACTTGGTGAAGTAAACCCGATATACCAAACTTGAAAATGAAGTAGAATTCCCCAAATTTGTTACTTAAGCTTGCACTGTTGTTGATTGAAGAACGGTGCAGAAGAAAGCCTCTAAGTACCCTATACACTCAACTAAGAGCCAAAATAAGTACAACACCTCTTGAGACTATCCACATCGGCATCTGCGTGTGACACTGAGCACTACAATGTAACTCCTTTAAGTGATAGCTATAACCCGTGAGTACTACAATGTAACTCCTTACATCGGGTATAACTAGATAATCCAAGTCTCAACCATAACTGTATACGTTCAAGCAAGTCGTCAAACGATAGATTGGGTTTGAAGAAAAGGGGTAGAAAGTAGAAGGAAGTCTCGATGATGAAATAAGTAGACGCCTTCGTGAAACCCACTTCAAAGCTCAAATAAGGGATACCAAATCAACTTCGTGATCACTTGACATTAAAATCCAAATTCCATAGCCGTTTTGACGTTTAAGTGAATCTTATTCAGATCGTTTTTAGTGTTATGTATCGTGTTTGTTGTGTTGTTGAAATCAATTAACATTCACGGGATTTTACAATTCTATGATTTAAACCGTAAAAATAAATCGACTTTTACGGGATTTTACTAAATCAAGAAAAAACCGTGAATAAAAAAAATTGTTGTAGGTGAAATCGTTGTTGAACATGAAGTACGTGAGCTTTTGTTAACGATTGATGAGCAAAAAAATGTCTAACGTTGAAGTTTGTACAAGAAAGGACTAACGGTGCAACGAGTTTTAACTAGAAGGTTAATGTTGCAACAATGGACTAACTTCAAAATGGTCTTGAAAGTTAGGGCACCCCCCAATTGGTGTAACTTTTTAATTCTAGGTAATTAATGAAAAATTTCCCACCATTTTTTTTCATCACTTTCGTTTCAAATTAAAAGATATATGACGTTTTATGTTATTGATCTCGCGGAGTGATACGGTAATCGTCGGTGAAATCCGAATATACCACGTTGATCGAAAACGAATCACGAACACAACGGTCTATGTTATAAGTCCGGAGAAGTCAACCGATACTCGAAACCGAAAACCGAAAATTTGTTAAAACGTTAAGATTTTGTGTTCCCCTCGTTCGGTCCTCAAAAATCTTGCTCGTTCGGTCCTTTATATTGTTACTCGTTCGGTCCTCTTTGAATGTTGCTCGTTCGGTCCTTGTTGATGTCACTCGTTCGGTCCTCTTCGAATGTTGCTCGTTCGGTCCTTGTTAAGATGAAACTCGATCGGCTCAACAAGAAAATGAACTCGTTCGGTTATCAAAGCAAGCTTACACTCGTTCGGTCCTTGTGTATTTTACTCGTTCGGTGCACACTAATTTGTACTCGTTCGATCCTCTTTGAAACTTTAACTAGATCGATGGTCCTCTTTAAAGGTTTACTCGTTCGGTTCTGTTTGAACACTACTCGTTCGGCCCTATTTAAAAAACTTGTTCGGTGACTTCTTTCGATCTTGTGTTGAGCTCAACGAAAAAACAACAATTTTTTGCAACTGAAAATATGGATACTTTTTAAAAACAAAAGAAACCAAGAAAAATGAACAGATGTAAACCCAGATTGAAACATAACTTGTAACAACATATAACAACAACCTGTTCTTGACTTTAAAAAAAACGATGAACAGTACGAGTGAACAGTGACATGAACAGTAACCGGAACAATAAACACATGATACAAAACACCCCTACAGCTCTGATGCCAATTGTTATCCCTAAAGATTCACATAACAAGAGACATGATCCGGAGGTCGGGGAAGATTGAACAAATGTTTAGCCATATTATTTAGTAAGAAAAAGGGAAGATGTGTGTTTTCTAGAGAGAGAAACACACACACCTTATTACAAGTGAAATGAATCCTCACCCCTCCATGGAAGTATAGAGGGGATATATATAGCCCTGGACACGATCTACTTACTACACTTGACATTTCTAGTCCCTGCGTGTCCGGCTAATATAAACTAATGTAATTCCGTATTAGCCGACATATTTTAAGGCTAACAATATCCCACGAACGTACAAATACTGCTAGTGCTCTTTCGGTCTACATAATCTCCCGCATGATCAGATTCGGCATATACTACTGTTTCTATGCCGATCCCCTTAGGATACCATAATCCTAAGTGCGTAGTGCCTTTAATGTATTAGAAGATACGCTTAACCGCTTCAAGGTGAGAGGTTTTGAGAGCCTCTTGGAAGCGGGCATAAAGGCAGACACTAAACATGATATCGGGCCTACTTGTCGTTAGGTATAATAAACTACCTATCATGCCTCAATACTTGGTACTATCTACCGACTCACACTCTTCGTCTTTCGTGAGTTTAGTATCGGAGGACATAGGGGTTTTCATTGGTGATGTGTCGTTGTGTGGTGTATATTTTTATGATTCAAGTTTTAAATTTATATTTTGCTGACTTAACTAAAAACAACACTTTAACGGGCAGTGTACCCGGTCGGTGGTAGATTCGTGGTAAGTAGGGTGTCGAACACTTGAAGTGAGGTTAAATGTCTTTCTACTGCTAGCACTCAAGTTAATACTGCTTACTTTATAAATATTGATAACTTGAGTGATGCTGTTATTTATGAATTCTTGTTAGTCAACCAATTAGTCTTCAAACTTGTACATGAAGACTGGCAACAAATTGCATCAGATGACATGGAAGAGATGGATTTGAGATGGCAAATGGCCATGTTGACTATGAGAGCAAGAAGGTTTTTGAAGAATACAGGAAGGAAGCTTACTGTTAATGAAAATGAGACTATTAGTTTTGATAAGTCCAAAGTGGAGTGCTACAACTGCCAAAAGAGGGGACATTTTGTGAGGGAGGTGCAGAGCTTCTAAGAAAATCATGACATACAATATAAGGAACGCTCAAAAGGAGTGTGTCTGTGGAAAATCTACTTCCAAAACTTTGGTGTCAGATGATGGTCTTAATGGATTATGACTGGAGGATCAGGCAAAGGAAGGGCCCTAATTATGCAACTCTGCTTTCTCATCTTCAAGTTCTGACTCGAGGTACTCCATATTTTCTTGTGTTCAAAATCTTGTTTGAAAACTATTTAATCTCTTAAACCACAAAATGGTCAACTATTAAAAGATTTAAAGAAATCTGAGTTAATGGTTTTAGGTTATAAGACGGGTTTAGAAGTCTGTAGAAGAAAAACTAAGTTTTAAAGAATGAGTCTATTTATTTACAAGATTTTAAGGGCTTAAAATTTGAAATTCACATAGGAAAAATAACTATTAGAGAGCTTATGAAAAAGCTTGAAATAGTTGCAAAAAAAAGATGGCATTCAACTTAATGTAGATAAATGTTGAACATGCATCTAAAACGTTTAAACACTAGCTCTAGAGTGTAAGATAACTGACTAATTCACAAGACATAGGTTAGGGTTTAGGCTATGAAAATTATAAATGCAGTTCACTCCCTACACAGGAAATTTCAGCTCCAACACTTTGACTTGTCTTTTATTGGTTAGATGAGTTTGTTAATAAGCTTGTAGTTGAGAAATGTAAAGATATGTCTAGTGAAAAAGAGAGATACTAAGTTGTTAGGAAGAATGATGATGCCCCATGTATTGGAAGAAATAGATGCCAGATGATGCGACAAGAGGATGTGTCTCCGCCTAAAATGAAAAAGAAAAACAGTTTAGGCCTAGTATTGTAAGAATGGTTTGTCAAATCTAAACAACAAGAAAAACTACTAGGAAAACTGTTGAACAAGTTGGCGCAACATAGGCCAAACACTCACAGTCACGATAGGCAATTCAAAGAAATTAGAAACTATATGATGTCTTAAAAAACTAGGTAGCAATTTTGAGATGTTTAATAAGCTTTTATGTATGTGGAAGCTTTGATCTATTTGCTAGGTTGATTGCAATTACCAGCAAAAAGTTTCAATCAAAGGATGTATAACCTGTTATGGAAACAATGCTCAAATGGTGAATCATTTTAAAACTTCTGCCAAAATACCTCACCCCTGTTCTAAAAAGAACTTGGTTCCAAGAGCAGTACTAATGAAGTATGGTTTAGTATCAATTAATACTCCTAGACAAAATATTTCAAAAACAGCAGTATTGGTTAATACTGTTAGACAAGTTAATATTGCTCACTCAAAAACAACAGTGAATGCTGCTAGATCAATGTCATATCTTTCTAAAATAGCACATTCAACTGTTAAGAGGCCCATTCATAAGAACACAGCATTTAAAAACAGTAATATTAATCAAAGGGTTAATACTGTTAGGGGTAAAAAAATTAATACTGCTAGGCCAAAAGCAGTAGTTAATGCTGTTAAGGGAAATAATTTTAATGTTGTTAAGGCCTCAGCTTGTTGGGTTTGGAAACCAAAGCATAAAGTTTTAGACCATGTTTCTAAACACAATAGTGCATAAATCACCCTAAAATAGTTTGATTATGTTGATGCACAAGGCAGATCCAAGTCAGTGATGGCTTGGGTCCCCAAAAGAAACTAATTTTCTTACCTAATGTGCAGGGCAATCCACAAATAGATTTACAGGATCAAGGAGTAATTGATAGTGGATGCTCAAGGCACATGACAGGGAACATGTCCTATCTTACAGACTATGAAGAGATAGATAGAGGATATGTTGCTTTTGGAGGGAACCCCAAAGGAGGGAAAATCACAAGAAAAGGTACCATTAAAACTAGAATAATTAGATTTGAAAATTGTATTTTGTGAGAGAGTTAATAGTTTACTTCTTTAGTGTCTCACATATGGTGTGATAAAAAGAATAGTGTTCTTTTTAATGATACTGAATGTATTGTTTTATCTCCAAACTTTAAGTTAATTGATGAAAGTCAAGTTTTACTTAGTGTTCCTAATAAGAACAATATGTATAGTGTTGATTTAAAAGACAATAGTCCTAAGGAGGTTTAACATGCCTTTTTGCAAAATATACAATCTTGATGAATCTAACTTTGGCATAGAAGGCTTTTCTAGGGTCCTTAAATTTTAAAACCTTGAATAAATTGGTTTAAGGATATTTGTAAGAGGTATACCTTCCAAACTTTTTGAAAATGATCAACCTGTGTTGCTTGTCAAAAGGAAAAGCAGACGGAGCTTTGTCATGTTCAAATAGAGAACTCATACAAGTATTACTTACATTTGTTACATATGGATCTTATTTGGTTCCAACATTTGTTAAAAATCCTTATGAAGGAAAAAATGTTATTGCCAGTTGTCACAGATGATTACAGTAGGTGTACATGGGTTTTCTTTCTAGCTACTAGGATGAGATAGTTGGCTTTCTTAAGTCCTTTTATTACTGGGATAGAAAATCTAGTAGATCAACAGGTTAAGGAGATTAGATGTGAATAATGGAATGAGTTCAAAAACAAAAGAATATGAATTAGTTTTTGTGAACTGAAGGGTATTTTGATAGGACAATTTAGTTGTAGCTAGAAACTCCTCAACAAAATGGATGTTCTAAGAGAAGGCATATGACACTAATTGTGGCTACTAGGACCAATGCTAGCTTAATCTAAAGTTGCTAACTACTATTTAGCAGAAGCAGTTAATCGTGCTTGCTATGTGTAAAATAGAGTGTTGTAGTTATGCCTCATACATTACCCCATATGGACTTTTTCTTGGGTAGAACACCCAACTTTAAGTTTTATGAGGACCCATTTAGGTGTCATGTTCTATTTCTCAATACCATACGATCCATTTAGGGCAAAATTGATGCGTAAGGCTGATGAAGGTTTTCTTTGTTGGATACCTTTGAATTCTAGTAAAGCCTTTAGAGTATTCAATTGTGGACAAGGATAGTGGAAGAAGGGGAAACTTGCCATATTAGGTTTAGTGAGCGTACACCTAATGTTGTAGGTAGTAGACCAGATGCTATTTGGATATTGTAGCACTGACAAGATTATTAATTATTGAGCCTAATTCGTTGCCAGGTAACTGTCTATGGATTTTGCAGGTACAAAAGCAAGTGATTAATGCAAGTCAGCTAGAAAGAAGACAGAAACCTGTCAAGAATATATTTTGCTCCATTATGGACTGCAATCCACCATATTCTCAAGATCCAAAGAGTTCTCATGATGATGGATCCAAACCTTCAAGTGATGATGAAAAGAAGGTTGACGTAGATCCAAGAAAAGATAGTGAAAGTAATGATCAAGAGAAGTAAGATAATGTTAACAGCACTAACACTATTAATGCTGTTGGCACAAATAACGTTAATTTTGTTGGTGGAAAAACAAGCATTAAACTTCCATTTGATCCAAATATGCATGCTTTGGAAGATTATAGCATATTTGACCTCTCAAGAGATGATAAAGATGATGGTGCAGAGGCTGACATGAACAATTTGGATGCAACAATCCAAGTCAGTCCTATTCTAACTACAAGAATTCATAAAGATCATCCTCTTGATCAAGTGATTGGAGATTTGCAATAAGCTACACAAACAAGACAAATGTCAAAGAATTTGGAGGAACATGGGTTTGTTAGCACTATTCAACAAAGAACAAACCATAAAGACCTTCAAAACTGCTTGTTTGCTTAATTTTTATCACAGGAAGAACCCAAAAGGTAATTCATGCATTAAAGGATCCAAGCTGGATAGAGGCTTTTCAGGAAGAGCTTCTATAATTCAAGTTACAAAAAGTTTGGACTTTAGTGGATTTACCAAATGGAAAAAGGGCTATAGGCTCTAAATGGGGTTTCAGGAATAAAAAGGATGATATGAGAATTGTGATAAGAAATAAAGCAACATTGGTTGCTCAAGGGTACACACAAGAAAAAGGGATTAACTATGATGAAGGCTTTGCCCCTGTTGCAAGAATTGAAGCAATTAGGCTATTTTTAGCTTATGCTTCATTTAAAGATTTTGTGGTGTATCAAATGGATGTAAAAAGTGCTTTTCTCTATGGGAAGATTAAAAAAGAGGTGTATGTATGTCAACCACAAGGATTTGAAGATCCAGACTTTCCTGATAGAGAATACAAGGTTAAAAAAGCACTGTATGGACTACATCAAGCTCATAGAGCTTGGTATGAAACCTTGTCAACATATCTGTTGGACAATAGGTTTCAAAAAGGGAAAATTAACAAGACCTTATTCATCAAAAGGCACAAAGGTAATATTTTGCTGGTCCAAGTTTATGTGGATGATATCATCTTTGGTTCAACAAAGAAGGAGCTATGCAATGCATTTGAGAAGTTGATGCATGAGAAGTTTTAGATGAGTTCTATAGGAGAACTTACATTCTTCTTGGGATAACAAGTAAAGCAGAAGGAAGATGACATATTTATTAGTCTAGATAAATATGTTGCTAAAATTTTAAAGAAATTTGGGTTTACAGAAGTCAAGACTGTAAGCACACCAATAGAAACTCAAAAGCCTCTACTCAAGGATAAAGATGGTGAAGAAGTGGATGTTAGGTCAATGATTGGTTCATTGATGTACTTTACATCTTCAAGACCTAACATCATGTTTGCAGTGTGTGCCTGTGCTAGATACCAAGTCAATTTAAAGGTTTCATATCTTCATGTTGTGAAATGGATTTTTAGGTATTTAAAAGGTCAACCAAAATTGGGTCTTTGGTATCCAAAAGATTCTCCTTTTGATTTAGTAGCATACACAGATGGTGATTATGCTGGAGCAAGCTTGGATAGGAATTCTACAACATGAGGTTGTCAATTCTTTGGGTGTAGATTAATATCATGGCAGCTGAATATGTGGCTGCTTCAAGTTGCTATGGACAAGTGCTTTGGATTCAGAATCAACTATTTGATTATGGGTATAATTTTATGCATACCAAGATCTTTATTGACAATAACAATACTATTTGCATAATTAAAAATCCTGTTTTTCATTTAAAGACAAAGCATATAGAGATCAGACATCATTTTATTAGAGATTGCAATGAAAAGAAATTGATTCAAATGGTCAAAATCCATACTAACAAGAATGTTGTAGATTTGCTTACAAAAGCTTTTGATGTAAGTAGATTTCAATATTTGATTGCTAGTATTGGAATGCTAAATCTTTAAAGTCTTTTATCTCTTTATGTTTTTGTAGAGTTTTGTATGGATTAGTACTGTTATTCATGTCATTAAAAGTTTCTGCTGTTAAGTATAATTAGTAATGCTGGTTATACTTAATACTGCTAAGTTTCTACTGTTAGTTATACTTAATACTGTTAGGTATAATTAATACTACGATAATTATGAAAATTACTATGACTTGTGTTTTTTTGGTTTTTGGACTAACATTTTGCAAGATAAGCAAAGAAAAGTGTTAGATTGATGATGGATAAGATGTTTGGAATGGAATTGGAGTTAATATTGGTGACTCAAAGTTAATGCTGCTAGGCTTAACTTACTGTTGAGTTACTACTGCTGGGTTACTTACTACTGCTGGTTAAAAGTTAATGTTGTTAGGCATAACTTACTACTATCAAATGAACGTTAATGCTGTTGAGGGTATTTTTCATAAATATTTCGATTAAGGGTTTCAATTACTATATTTTAGTTTTAGAAACTCTATGGCATTTTGCTTATTTAACAAACTTAAATTTTGAATTAACAATTGAGACCTATTCCATTGGAAAGTACACTCAAAATACTTCAATTTTGGTTTTTGAATCATCGAAATCCGATGCATAGTTTATTTTCTATGAATTTTTGAAGTTTGACAAAAACTGAAACCATATGGACGGATCTACATGGACGAATCCAGGGTTTGGTGGATCCGTAGGTCACAGAAAGGTAAAATTTTGGCAAAAATATTTATTTTACTTTTAGACACATTATTCACTTTGTTTCGGATTCTTTAAGAGACCTTCAAGCTATTGTAACCCATTATATTTAATACCAAAACTTGTAAGTACTAAATATAGAACTTTTCGTATTATGTGTCGCTTGATAGGAAATTTGATACATGGACCGTGCTCTATTTTAAAAACTATTTGTTTTAAAAACTAGATCGACGTGGCTCTAGTACCAATTGTGGAATCGTAGAAGGGGTGAATACGTTACCTTTATAAACTTAAGACTTTTGTATCAAACAACCAATCAAGTTTATACTACAACAACTATACTAAATACATCAAACAATGCATATCACCACAACACAATATACAACACAAACATAGATGCAATGCAAACATAAATATAAAGCGATAAAGTCAAATATAAATTGTGACAACCCGAGATTTTCCGTTCATCAAGTTAGCCGTTTCCGTGTAGTAATTTAAATTTTTAAATGTTTCGTTTAGCTTT